>JAGFNQ010001133.1:0-100351 GCA_024364735.1 Boesenbergia rotunda
TTGGTTGTTGGACACATCCAAGCCTGACTAAGCGGTTGAATGAGCTCCAACCATTTAAAACTATTTCTGATTAATGGGTCAGCCTTAAGCTTGGAGCATCGATTTGTTGTGCCACAGCCAAGGTCGATGTAAAGAGAGGTGCAGTTGGGTGCTATGTATAATGATACATACTTGTTAATGAGTTAACAACCCAATGTTTTATGCAAACATTCAATTAGTTGATAGCATAATGTGATAGTTACATATATGTGATGTGTAATCGGTATAATTACCTACCTTCATAGCTAAGAAGAACTTGATGGCCACAGCCATGGTTGTTCTTATCTATGGTTGGATATCAACCTATTTGGAGATGTTCCTACGATCTCCCGAATTGATAATAAGGGTGATCAATTCGAAAATAAATAGGATTTATTATGTATGTTGATACATTCTTTAATAAATCTTCTCACATAATCTCAATTTGTATTTCTAGGTTAATCACTCGATCATGTCTTCTCTGAATTTGCCTTCCATCTTGGACACCAACAAATTAACTGGGCCTAACTTCATAGACTGGCTTCGAAACCTGAGGATAGTCCTTAAGGCAGAAAAAGCCTGCTTGTGTCCTTGAAGATCAACTTCCCAAACGTCCTTCTGAAAATGCAACTCCAGACCAGTTTCCTGAGTTGCTCAACCTGCTGAAGACTATAGAGCCTTCTGTAAAGCAGGATCAGAAGACGATACTGTTAGTTGGTTCCTCAAAGAAAGGTTCTAAGAGGAAGGCCAAAGAACAGAATAAGGGAAAGAAGAAAAAGACTAAAAAGACTGAAAAGAAACCAAAAGGCACTTGCCATTATTGTGGCAAGGAGGGTCACTGGCGAAGAAACTGTAAGATTTATCTTGAGTCCTTGAAAGAGAAGGCATCCGATGCCCCGTCCTCTTCAGGTATCTTCGTTATTGAATGTCACTCTATTTCCTCAAATACCTGGGTACTTGATACTGGGTGTAGCTCACATATATGTAATGACATACAGGGGCTAAGGAATAGAAGAAGACTATTCAAGGGAGAAGCAGATTTGCGAGTTGGAAATCGAGCAAGGATTGCTGTTATTGCCATCGGAACATATTTGCTAAAGCTCCCGACTGGACATATCTTAGAACTGGATAATTGTTATTTCGTTCCTTCGTTAATAAAGAACATTGTATCTATTTCATGTTTGAATGAAAAAGGTTATCATTTGACTTTTAGTAACAATTGTTGTTACATAACTTTAAATGCGTTCTTTATGGGAATGGAACTTTGTGCAATGGCATCTACACGTTAGATTTATCCAGTGACGTTTTCAATATCGAAGTTAGCAACAAACGTGCTCGAATAGATAATCGAATAGACTCCTACACTTGGCATTGCGTCTTGGCCATGTAAGTAAGAAACGCATGACCGAATTGCACCGATGTGGAATTTTGGAATCATTTGAACCCGATTCATTTGATACATGCGAATCGTGCTTAAAAGGCAAGATGACCAAATTACCCTTTACCGGAAAAGGTAATCAGTGGGAAAGTTGCTTGGTCTAATACATACCGATGTATGTGGACCAATGTCAACTCCTGCACAAGGAGGCTATAGCTACTTCATCACCTTTATCGATGATCACTCACGATTCGGGTACGTGTTCTTGATGAAACACAAATCTGAAGCTTTTGAAAATTCAAAGAGTTCAGAAATGAAGTAGAGAAACACTTGGCAAAAGTATTAAAATACTTCGATCCGATCGGGGTGGTGAATACTTAAGTCAAGAGTTTCAAGATTATCTAAGGGACAATGGGATATTATCCCAATGGACTCCGCCATATACACCACAGCATAATGGTGTATCTGAGAGGCGCAACCGAACCTTGATGGACATGGTTAGGTCAATGATGAATCATGCAACTCTTCCAAAATCCTTTTGGGGTTATGCACTTAAGACAGCTGTTTATTTATTAAACAGAGTCCCGACCAAGGTAGTCTCTACTACTCCATATGAGATTTGGAATAGTAAGAAACCTCACTTAACTCACCTTAAGATATGGGGTTGTCCTGCTTATGTGAAGCGGGTTGTATCAGACAAATTGGATGCTAAGTCTGATAAATGTCTATTTATTGGATACCCTAAGGAAACGAAGGGTTACCAATTCTATCATCCCTTGGAACAAAAGGTGTTTGTTTCAAGGCATGTTGTATTTCTAGAAAAAGAATTTCTTTTACAAGAAAACAGTGGGAGTGGCATTGAACTTGATGAAGTTCAAGAAACTCCAATAGACATTACAGAGACATCGAGTCTAGGCCCACAACCGATAATTCATAATGATGAGCTATCAGTTGAACCTAAAACTACACCACCTCTTCGTAGATCTGATAGGACACGTAACATTCCAGAGAGATACGGATTTCTCGTAAGTGAATCGAACGACGTGTTGCTCATTGGCGATGACGAACCTATCAGTTATGAAGATGTTCTGAAAAGTTCAGAAAGGGACAAATGGCTTGAAGCCATGAAGTCAGAAATGGATTCCATGTACGAAAATCAAGTATGGGACTTGGTTAACCCACCTGAAGGGATTAAACCCATAGGGTGCAAGTGGGTTTTCAAGAAGAAAACCGACATGGAAGGTAATGTTGTTACCTTTAAGGCTAGATTAGTGGCAAAAGGATATCGTCAGAAACAAGGAATTGATTATGATGAAACCTATTCGCCAGTAGCTATGCTTAAATCCATTCGGATGCTCCTAGCCATAGCAGCTCATTATGATTATGAGATTTGGCAAATGGATGAGAAAACATCTTTCCTTAACGGAAACCTTCTTGAGGACGTATACATGATACAGCTTGAAGGTTTCACATCGGTTGATAAAACCAAGGTATGCAAGCTTCGACGATCCATATATGGACTGAAGCAAGCATCTAGGAGCTGGAATATCCGTTTTGATGAGACAATCAAAAAGTTTGATTTCTCACAAAATCCTGACGAACCCTGTGTGTACAAGAAGGTTAGTGGGAGTGCAGTCGTATTCCTAGTATTATATGTCGATGACATCTTAATTATAGGAAACGATATTTCAGTCTTACAGACAGTTAAAATTTGGTTATCCAAAACTTTCTCCATGAAAGACCTGGGAGAAGCAACCTATATCCTTGGGATTAGAATCTATAGAGATAGATCAAAACGGTTGCTTGGTCTTTCGCAGTCTACATATATAGACCGAGTGCTAAAAAGGTTTAGCATGTCGGAATCCAAGAAAGGTTACCTTCCCATTAGGCATGGGATCAACCTTCAAAGTCTATGTGTCCGCGCACAGAAGACGAGAGGATTTGCATGAATAAGATTCCCTATGCATCCGCGATAGGATCTATCATGTATGCTATGTTATGTACTAGGCCTGATGTATCGTATGCTTTGAGGTCACAAGCAGATACCAGTCGGATCCAGGAATGGATCACTGGGCGGCTGTTAAGACAATCCTTAAGTACTTAAGAAGAACTAAGGATGTGTTCCTAATATATGGAGAAGGAGATTTGGTAATACGTGGGTATACAGATGCCAGTTTCCAGACAGATAAGGATGACTCCAAATCGCAGTCTGGATACGTATTTACTTTGAATGGAGGTGCAGTAAGTTGGAAAAGTTCCAAACAAGACACCGTAGCGGATTCTACCACGGAAGCGGAATATATCGCAGCTTCGGAAGCAGCAAAGGAAGCAGTCTGGATCAAGAAGTTTGTCTCCGAACTTGGTGTGGTTCCAACCATTGATGATGCAGTGCCGGTTTACTGCGACAACAATGGAGCTATTGCACAAGCAAAGGAACCAAGGTCTCATCAGCGATCCAAACACGTGCTTCGCCGCTATCATCTGATCAGAGAGATTATAAGTAGGAATGACATACAAATTGAGAGAGTTCCCACTGAAAGGAATATAGCGGATCCTTTAACTAAGGCCTTGCCTCAAAGCAAGTTTGAGGGTCATGTTAGAGCCTGTGGTATTGGATACCGTAGCGATTGGCATTAGGCCAAGTGGGAGTTTGTTAGTGATATGAGAGAAGTGTCCTAAGGCAATCGCCTTATGATTGTAAAACATTTATATTAATAAATGATAATTCACTATTTGAGTATACATGCTTGTGTATTTGATTGGGATCTTAAACTCATCTACTGAATGTCCGCAATACAACTCACAGCATAAGAGAATTTGTGATGAGATCACAACTAGTGATTATCTCTAAATGCGCAAATGTGAAGTATTGAAAATATCCCTAGTCGATGAATTGATAAAAACGGACACTATCAATTCTGTTGAGACTAGCATGGGTTATTCTCTAATCAGCTGATTCTCACTGGCTGGTGACATTGGGATGTCCGGAGATAAACATGGATGCTAGTTAAGGGAACTAGTTCATTGGAGTGACTAGCTGTAAGACTTCATATGGGAATCTACATGTAGATATGTCAATGAAGATCTTACTGCGGCTTAAGTGCGATGTTCCTTTGACTTGCGGTGTTCAAGTCATCTTGGTCATAGAGACTTATACTTTGACATCTTAAGCAAGCATCTCCAAGGAGGTGTGGACCCAGGATGATCGGGTATAAGCCGAAGTGCCCGAAGATGTTTGAACAGCCTACAAAGGATTCACCACTCCTTGCGAGGAGATGTATACCCAGGCCTATCGTCGGATTGTTACTCAAAGCCTCTGGCCAGAGCATATCATGTTTAGAGTGAGAGTCTCTGAAATACATGAGAGTAATTAGAAATCCAAAGGACGAGAAGACACTACTTGGGCTAGGTGTGACGTAGTCAGCCTAGTGGGGACTGACACCATTGACCGTGTCCTGAACCAAGTGGGTATAAGGTGGTGAAGGGAATGGGGCACGATTCATTAGAGCTGCTGAAGGGTTTCAGAATAATTTCTTCTGAGGTCAAACCGTTGATCTTTCGATTAATTGGGGATCATGATGTACTACTAGGTGCCACTCATGATCGTTCTATAATTAGTTAATTATAGACGACCAACATAAATCGAAAGCCTATTTAGTCACACGCACTACGAGTAATCCGAGGGATTTAAAACGAGTTGAAAATTGGATTTTCCGATCAAGAGAAATAAGTCGAATCT
Source organism: Boesenbergia rotunda (assembly GCA_024364735.1). Classification (NCBI taxonomy): domain Eukaryota; kingdom Viridiplantae; phylum Streptophyta; class Magnoliopsida; order Zingiberales; family Zingiberaceae; genus Boesenbergia; species Boesenbergia rotunda. Next base: position 5,136 of record JAGFNQ010001133.1, read on the forward strand.
GAGTTAGTTAGAGGCGCATTAGAAGCTAAAAATGGCTAAGTCTTTTGAAGGCTTTTTGGGCGAATTAAATGAGATTAATTCGCGACGGTCCGGGTTGGGTTTGGCCGACCAAAGAGGGTGTTAACCCCTCTTTGGTGGCCGGCTAAATAAAAGGAGAAAACCAATTTAATTGATTTAATTAATAAAATAAATCTAGCGTGATTTATTTTATAAATTATGGATAAATAAATTTGTATAAAGAAATTTATATAAATAAAATTTATAGAAATTTATTCTTTTATGGAAGATTAAAATAATCCATGAGTTGGTTCATTTTAATTTTATAAAATCAATTATGTATTGATTTATCCATAATAAGAAAGTTTATAAATTTCTTATGAAATTTATTCCATAATTTAAAGAGAAGAAGAATTAGTTTTTATTATAAATTAGTTTATAATAAAGACTTGGTTTAAACGGAATTAATTCATAAGAATTTATATGATAAATTTCTTATGATAAATAATTAGTTTTATTATAAAGTTAGTTATAATAAAATTCATAAGAAAATTTATAGGATAAATTTATTATGATAACTAATTTGTTTTATTATAAATGGTTATAATAAGACTAGGCTTAAATGGAATAAGCAATAAGAAAATTTATAAGATAAATTTTTTATAACTAATTCCGTTAATTCCGTTAATTCGGTTTAGAGGGAGACTTAGCAAAGCAGTTGCTACTATATAAAGGAACCAAAGGCTAGCCCTTATTCCTAACTAAAAATAATCAAGTGATTATTATTGGCGCTCTCCCTCTCTCTCTTCTCTTCTCTCCTCCTTCTCTTCTTCTTTCCTTAGGGCCGGCGCACCCTAGCTCTCTAGGGCCGGCACACCCTAGTTCCTCTAGGGCCGGCGCCCAATCACAACACCAAGGAGGTGTTGCCGTGAGCCACTAGAAGAAGAAGAACCCGAACAAGAAGAAGAAGAAGCGGATAGCGACTCCTCTCCTCTCGGAATTCGATTCCGTTGCTTCTTGTTGGTTAGTTTCTAACTCCTCTCTTGATCTTTCAAGTTGTGCCTATAGAGAATCTAGTAGTTCTCGTCGGCACAAAACTCGTGACTTTGCGAAGTCATCCCGAAGAGAACTCGGCGTGGACGCGAATAGAGGCGAAGCTTCCAAGGGACGCTACGGTTGGATCTCGTCCCTTACTTCGAGTTACGCGAGGTACTTAGTAAATTAGTTTACTTTTCGCAAACTTTTATTTTATGATTATGTCAACACACCATAAGGTTGCATGCTAGATACGTAGTTAAAATAATTTTGGAAATTATTTTATGCAAATTCTTCCGCTGCACGTAAAAATTTTGAATTTTACGAACTCGTATCCTTGTCGACATGCACCCGGTCCCAACACAGCAAGGGGGGTGCCCCCAGGTAAAGCCTAAAGATGCAGGAAACGTGTGTATGCAGAACAGGTGTCAACCGGGGCACCCGAAGTGTCCGGTGCGCCCGGATTAGTAGCTGTTTTGCTGTTTCGAAGCCAGAACACAGGATAAGCGCTCACGAGGGCGCCCTGGTCAAAGGTCTTATCACCTGCAACGAAGTAGGCGCAAGGATAAGAGTTGACCGAGTCTTCCGGGGCGCCCCCAGCGTCCGGGGCGCCCCCAGGAGGCCTATATAAGGGGCTTCAACCCCTAGGCTTCAGACACAACATTCCAGAGCGATTCTAATCATTCCGAACGATGACAACACGCTAGAAACGAGGCTCTACAACCGGGAGGCTCCAGGAGGAGGTGCGCGGCACTTCGGAGGTCCAGATCGGCCGAGCTTCATACTTTTTCTCGTTGGTTTGCCTTTTAATTACTGTACTTAAATTTCTATATTATTGATTGTGATTCTGCACTATAAGTCGGGTTTCTCCGCCTCTGGAAAGTCCAGAAAGGATACCAATAGTGGACGGGTGTTCCCGTTCATTGGCCTTGGATGTACTGACCCTGGGGGGTCGGGAACCAAGTAAAAATGCGCTTGTCATTCTGTTGTGCATTTATTTTTCTATTCTTATTTTCCGCTGCGCTACTAATATTCTAAGTCTAGAACGAAAGCTTTACGAAGATTTCCTGTAACACCGAATAATTTCCTGGTATTATTAGGGATTTTAGGAATTTTTCTAGCATTTTTCGAAATATTATAGCATTTTTTCGAAATGAAATTAGAAAAAAAAATTAAAAGGGCAGCAGGGGTTCGAATTCACGACCACAGGAGGAGCAAGCCCCTAAGGGCGCGCAAGTGACCGGCTGGGCTAGGGTATCAAGCACAGAAAAGGATGAAGCGAAATAATATTATAGTTGATTTAGCCCGTTTCATGAGGAGGTATTAAACTTCCACTTAAGTTGTGTTAAGACCCCTCTTAGGGTTTCGGGAGGCCGCGCGAGCCAAGGGAGGAAGCTGCGAAAATAGGGAGAAAAGGGGAGTTTTCTTCTTCCTTCTTCTTCCTCTTGAAGTAGAAAACCTAGGGCTTCTTCCCTAGGGCAAAGGGTGAAGTTTTCTTGCAAAGGAAGAGGAAAAGAGCCTTACACTAGAAATTTCGAGATACTTAGTGAGTTTTCTTCAAGAAAAGGGTAAGTAAATCACTCACCTGCAATAGGAGTAGCTTCGCATGTAGTTTCCTTGTTGTAGAACCTTGATTTTGTGATTTATGTGCATGTGTGGAGAATAGTATTTATTGTGTGATTAAGTTTCTCAAGAATACATGTTTTTAATCATAGAACTTGAATTAGAATGGATTTTTATATATGTGACCTAAGTATGGAAGACAAAGTTCTTGAAAAGTCCCAAAATTGAGTTTTGGGTTAGGGGCACGCAAGGTGCTCAATGAAAGTTCCAAGTGAGAAAGGTAAAGTTTTGTAGTGCAAAGATTTATGAAAAAGAAAGTTTAGCTTGATAAATACAAGCATTATGAATAAGAAAGTATTTTACTTTTGTAAAGTGGCATGTACCGGGCAAAAGAGAGGCCCACAGAAAGTTAGAAAGAAGCTCTAATAGGGTGCGGTGGCTAGCTACCCCGAAACCTATTAGGGATGCGCGCATTGGTACACTGATACCAGGTACATTGTCAAGGCCTGAGAAAGTTGATTATTATTTTGAAGTATATGAGTATATGAAAGTGTTTCAATTTCCTAAAGTGCATGTTTTGTTATGTATGATAACATGGTTATGTTATAAGCATGTTAAAGGGAAAGAGCAAAGAAGTTGTGTTTTAAAGTATGGAAATGTATCATTAGTAAGTTTCAAAAGAAATTATGAGCATGTTAGATTTGCCAATGTTTTAGTGCTAGTAAATGTTTTCAAGTATGATTGAGCATGATAAGTATATGAAAGTTTCCATGTGTAAGTATTTCAAAGTGCATGTGTTTTGAAGCAAGCATTATTTGAAAAGAGCATGTTTATCCCTTATCGTTGGATTTGTGAGTTAGGATTTACTTACTAAGCATTTTGCTTATTAGTTGCATTTCCTTCTATTGCAGACAAAGGTAAAGAAAAAGCATAAGTTAAGGAGGCGAAGGGACTTGCATTGATGTTCAGTGGCGGCGGAACCGTGGAAGAGATCATTGGGCTAAGTCTTGTAGAACATGTGTTTTGGTGTTTCGAAGTGGTAGAATGAATGACTTTGTTTAAACCTTGCATAGATACAAAATTTGGTACAAACTCTAGTCTAAAGTTCACATAAATTTTGATAGCTTATTTACTTCCGCAAAAGTCCTAATTTCAAGTTTATGAAGTTGTTTTGATTGGCTAAAATGTTTAGAAAACTAGTATAGAGTATAGAAATGGTGTTATGTCCTTGTATGGCTTGAAAGTATGTGTTTCGTGGATCGATGGAGAAGGTCTACAGGTCTGAAATGCAGGTTTTCAAGCGTGCCAGTCGCCTGGTACAGGACCAGGCGACTGCCCTATCGAACAGAATGTTTCTGTTCGATGCACTAGGCGACTGCCAGGAGGCCAGTCGCTTGGTGCCGCGCCCAGAACCTTTCTGTGGCCGATACCAGGCAACTGCCCTGAGGCCAGTCGCCTGGTGCCGAGCACAGAGAGCTTCTGTGGCTGATACCAGGCGACTGCCCGGAGGCCAGTCGCCTGGTGCCACTGAAAAAAAAAAGTTTTCCAACCAAAAATGGAAGGGACTCAAGTAGTCATAACCTAAGGCTAAGATTAAGGTAAAGTTAAAGGTCCAGTTAAAGTGACGTTCGGCCTCTTAAGGTAAGGATGAGGAAGAGAAGAAGAAGTTAAGTTGGGTCGTCACAGAGTGGTATCAGAGCAAAAGGTTCCACCTTTCCGCCACACTGACATCAAGCATCAATCCTGCCGCCTGCCAAGTAAGAAGTTCATATGTGGTAGTTTTGTATGCAGTTTTGTATGCTTTTCATCATTGGCTGCTAGTATCAGTAAGTGCATGATGATAAGAAAGTATGTTAGTATTATTACATGCTATTATGTGCATGATCAGTATATGCTATCTAATATGAGTATGATGATAGTATGATGATAAGTTTGATGATAGTATAATGTGTAACACCCTAAATTTTTCAATGTAAAATCATGACAATGTATGAAAAATGGTTATAATGAAATGATATAAATTTCATGCAATCACATGCTATGAAATGTCATGAATGCATGAAATATCATATTCATGAATATGAAATATTAAAAATATTATGAAATTATATTTATGAAATATTATGGATTCATGAAATATTATTAACATTATGAAATTTCATGATGGGCTTGGTTTAATGGGATTTGATATGGATTAGTGCAAATTGTGATAAAAAGAAGAAGTAGAAAGGAGGAAGCAAGGATTGAACCTTGAACCTCCTAGTTGCACTCACCATGTCATAACCAATGAACCAAGCAATATTTCATGTAGAGGGAATAAGGAACATGCTTGTTAAGTGTGTAAGAGTGAAGAGACATGTCTTTTCATGAGAGAAGTATAAATAAGGGAAGTTGGAATAACTTCCTTTTCTTCTCTTCTTCTTTCTCACTTCTCCCCACCGAAACCTCCTTCATCCTCTTCCCTTTTTCCATTTTCGAAAACATCATCTTAGGGTTCTAACCCTAGGGTAATTGCAAGAGGGAGAGTCCAAGTGCCATTGCTCTCTACCAAGACCAAGGAAATCCTAGAGAAAATTTGGAAGAAAGGGATTTTTCACATACCCTTCAAGTGTAGGGTACCCTACGGTTTAAAGAAGGTTAAATTCCAGCGCTAGGATGTAAGTATCCTCTCGCCTGCAGTGTAATCGCTTTCGGTTGATTGTATGTTCTTCTTGTGGTTGCTTTTGGAAAATGGGAGTTCCTCCCTTGTGACCATTCGGCCACCACCATGAAATAGGGTTTGGTTGCTTCTTGATGCATGAGGATATCCCTAGGAACTTAGGGTATGGATGTATGTTGTTTTCTAAATTTTTGAGAGAACAAAAATTAGGGTTTGGTACCCTACAAGTTTCGGCCACCTATGGTTGGAGGTCCAAGAGAAGTTTGTTTTGATCAAATCTTGATACATGCTAGTGCCCTAGGGACTCTATATACATATGTGTTGTTTCCAAATTTTTGAGAGAACAAAAATTAGGGTTTTGGTACCCTACAAGGTTTCGGCCAAGGCTTCGATTCCTTGGGGTTGTGAAGTGAAATCACTCCTTGATGCATGTCATGAATGCTAAACAAATGTTGTATACATGTGTGTTGTTTTCCAAATTTTTGAGAAGACAAAATTAGGGTATGGTACCCTATATAACTTTCGGCCACCCCTTGCAATTTAGGGTTAGTGGATGCTAACCCCATCTTGAGGTTTAAACCATGTTTTAATGGTTAACATGAATGTACTTGAGGTGTTTGTAGAAATGCTTGAATGAATGCTTGATTGGAAAACCAAACCCCTCACTTGCAACTTTCGGCCCCAACATGGAACCCTAGCTTAGGGAAGGTCAATTACCTCTAATGTAGGCCATGTTAATAGAATTCATGATAGGGATATATATGTGATGAATGTATGCTTTAATTGGATGAAAAAAAGGAAATTCCCTTACTTGTGACTTTCGGCCAACCCTAGTCCTAGGGTTGGGAAGCACTTAATGAAATCATAAAGCATGCTACTACTTATATGATGTGTGTATAAATTATGTGACCTATCTTGTTAGGTATAAAAGCATGCCTTATAGCCCATGGGGCACTCTTATGACATGAACATGATGTGTTTGATAATATGCTTAAAAAGGGATACTCTATTGAAACTGGGATCAAGAGCACCCGAATGTGTGGTGTGTCCCTAGGGGATCAAGAGCACCCTTGATGAGTGGTGTGTCCCTTTAAGATGTGATTAAGAGTACCTTTAGGCATATACATATATGAGTAATTGCATGATAAATTACTTTACTTTGAAAGTTGTGTACCCGACTCGGAAGGGGGTCGTTAAACAAATCCAATGTGCATGTTAACTGAAGGTCATGGCATTGGTAGGACGGAAGGGTCCTGCTCTAATTAGATTGGTGGCTCGCTATCCCAATTTATTAGGGAACGTGCTTGATGTGGTACTACAACTGGGCCCTAGATGATGATATGATATTTTTAAGTATTACCTTTATGGAACCTTTTGAAAAACATTTTCTCATTATGTGATGATCTTGTTCCGTAAAGCACTTAGAAATATTTGATGTGATGTTTATGATGCTTATGATTCTATCTTGATATGACCTTGTGCTGTAAAGCACTTAGAAATATGTGATGTGATGCTTATGATGCTTATAGTTCTGTCTTGATTACTGAGTACATGATATGATGTATCGATATGGTTTTGCGAGTAGGCCCGGATTCTTACTAAGCATGTTTTGCTTACTAGTTCATGTTGTTTTTCTTATGCTGCAGATAGCGGTAAGAAATACTTGAACTAAAGGAAGAGGCAGAGGGAAGGCTAGAGGATGTGTGTGGTGATGGCTCGGGAAAGGACGAAAGATTCTTATCTACCTTATTTTTGTCTAGAATCTAAACTGCTTCCAATAAAAGATTGAAATTGTATTACTATACTCTGAATGTGCGATGATTATAACTACTCTACTGTTGATTAAGTTAGAGATATGGAACCTATGTCATGTTAGATAGTACTATCATTAATGTCTAACTCTTGTAGTATGCATGCTAAGTAAAATGCTAGATATTTACTATTTTCTGTTGCTTATGAATGCTTCTTTTGCATGTATCTAAGACTAGATAACTCTTGCTATAGTGTGTTAAATGATCTTTCTATTAGGTTGTAATTGTTTTGTTTGGATATACATGCTTAACTTGATAGATGATATGAATGTATGGACCCGTAACCCCGCCTTTAGGGTAGATATAAGGGCGGGCGTTACATAATGATATGACACATGATATATAAGTATGATGATAGTATGATGATAAGTATGATAATAGTATGATGATATGACATATGATATACCATATGCTATATGAGTATGATGATATGAGTAGAATGATAGTGAAGTAATGAAATGTCCTTATTTATGAAATGTCCTTATTGAAGTAATGTCCTGTCTCTATAAGTATGATGATAAGTAATGTCCACCTTCTCTTTATGATATAAAGGAAGAGAATGCCAAGAGGACGTCCTAGAAAGGCCCAAAATGAGGAGCGAGCTCCTAGAGGGCAAGAGGCAACATAGTCTCTTTATGATATAGAGTAAGAGAATGTCAAGAGGACGTCCTCGAAAGGCCCAAAATGAGGAGTGAGCTCCTAAAAGGCAAGAGGCAGCAAAGTCAGTACCACCACGAAATCTTTTAGAGGTGGTGGCTCGGTTACAAGGGTAAGTAGTAGAATAGCAGCAAGTTATTGCCACCATGATGACTAACCAGTAGGCCGCTCCCATTACCCCGCTAGTGGAGAATGTAGTGGCACCAGTTGTGACCGGCAATCCATCGGTTACATCTATAGTCCCGGCAAGGGGGGTAAGGCAAGAAGCGTACCTCATTCAGTAGAAGAAACTGAAGCCAGGGAACTTCCCAGGCACAAGCAAACCATGGGATGCTTAAGCATGGTTCAAAACGTTGGAAAGAATAGTAGGGCTACTGGACTGGCATGAGGTAGAGAAGATAAAGTGTGCATCTTTCTGACTTACGGGAGATGCTAGGATGTAGTGGGAGAGAGTCAAGGCCAAGAGAAATGTCAGTCAGATGACATGGGCCGACTTCGAGACTGAGTTCTTCGAAGAATATTTTTACATGCGAGTAACCAACAAGCGTTACGACGAATTCACGAAGTCAGACAGGGAGACTTGTCCGTGGATGAAGCAGTGAAGAAGTTTAATCGGTTAGCTCATCTGTGCCCAGAGCTAGTTAGCACAGAAAAAGAGAGAGTCAGGCTAAGGCTCAAGATGTTAAGGCCTGAGATAGCGTTAAATGTGGCCAGCAGTGTTAAGAGGTCGCAAACCTCCGAAGAACTGATAAGTAGTGCTTTGATCATCGAGCACTACTTAAACAGTACAAAGACCACCAGAAATGTTAAACGATGAAGTTCTTAACAACCTTACCGTCGGGGGAAGTAATGGCCTCTACTGAGAGGCTGAGGGCAGTACCAATCTGGATTTCCAACCGAGAGCTCTATAGTGACTTAGTAGTCCTTGAGATGAAGGATTACGATGTCATTTTAGGGATGGACTTCTTGAGCAAGTACAATGCTTCTATAGACTGCCGCAAGAGAAAAGTCATGTTCACACCAGAAGCAGAACCTTCATTTGAGTTTATTGGAGACCCAAGGAGAAAGACAAAGAGGTTCTTATCTACCTTACAAGCTCAGAGAATGTTAGAGCAGGGGTGCTCTGGTTTTCTAGCTCATATAGTGGATGCAAGTCAAGGAGAAGGATTGAAGAGAGAAGAAGTGAGGGTAGTCTGTGACTATCCTGAGGTGTTTCCTGAAGAGTTACCAGGACTCCCTCCCAATCGGGAAATTGAGTTTGAAATTGAGTTGTCCCCAGGAACCAACACAATTTCGAAGGCACCTTATCGCATGGCGCCAGCAGAACTGAAAGAATTACAAGAACAATTGCAAGAGCTGCTTGACAAGGGTTTCATCCGCCCTAGTCATTCACCTTGGGGAGCTCCTGTACTGTTCGTTAAGAAGAAAGATGGATCTATGCGAATGTGCATAGATTATCGAGCTTTGAATAAGGTAACCATCAAGAACAGATATCCTTTGCCAAGGATAGATGATTTATTTGATCAGCTGAAGGGAGCCATAGTGTTCTCCAAGATAGATCTGCGATCAGGTTACCATCAGCTTAGAGTGAAGGAGAGTGATGTGCCAAGGACTGCTTTCACTACAAGATATGGCCACTATGAGTTTGTGGTCATGCCCTTTGGAGTGACAAACGCCCCTGCGACGTTTATTGATCTAATGAATAGAGTGTTCAAGGACTTTCTTGACAAGTTTGTCATTGTATTCATTGATGATATCCTAGTGTATTCAAAGACTCAGGAAGAACATGAAGAACACCTGAAGATAGTGTTGCAGACCTTACACCAGAGGGAGTTGTACGCCAAATTCTCAAAGTGTGAGTTTTGGCTGGACCAGGTGGCCTTCCTAGGCCACATCATTTCCAAGGAAGGTATTATGGTAGACCCAGCCAAGATTGAAGCGATTAGTAACTGGAGTCAACCAAAGAATGCCAGTGAGATCAGAAGTTTTCTGGGTTTGGCTGGGTACTACAGAAGGTTTGTAGAGGACTTTTCAAAGATAGCTTCACCACTTACAGCCCTTACCAGAAAGAATAAGAAGTATGAGTGGACTAAAGACTGTGAGCGGAGTTTCCTTGAGTTGAAGAAGAGACTGACCAGCGCTCCTATCCTTACAGTACCCGAAGGTGATAAGAGCTTTGATATATACAGTGATGCATCAAAGCTAGGACTTGGAGCAGTCCTTATGCAAGAAGGCAAAGTGATAGCTTATGCTTCCAGGAAACTCAAGGACTATGAAAAGAATTACCCCACTCATGATCTGGAGTTGGCAGCTGTAGTCTTTGCTCTAAAGATATCGAGGCATTACTTGTATGGAGTGCAGTGTAAGATTTATACAGATCACCAGAGTCTGAAATATTTCTTCACTCAGAAGGACCTCAATATGAGACAGCGAAGGTGGCTCGAGTTAGTGAAGGACTATGACTGTGAGATCCTTTACCACCCTGGTAAGGCAAATAGAGTAGCAGATGCACTGAGTAGAAAGGCTTGTGCCACTTTGATGTCCTTATCAGCATTGGCACCACCATTACAGAAGAAGATAGTAGATTATAGAGTGGAGATTATTGATGGACAGCTAGCCCTATTGACACTAGAGTCAACTTTGCTTGAAGAGATACAGAAAGAGCAAGCTGAGGATTCTGATATCCAAAGGATCAAGCAAGAGGTGCAAGAGGAAGAGAGTAAAGAGTTTAGAGTATCTGACAGTGGGATACTCTATTATGGTGACCGTTTGTGTGTTCCCAAGAATGAAGAGCTGAGAAAGAAGATTCTTGAAGAAGCCCATGGAACTCCCTACTCCATGCATCCTGGTTCTACCAAGATGTACCAGGACTTGAAAAGAAGATTTTGGTGGTCAGGGATGAAGAGAGACATAGCTAAGTATATCAGCACCTGCCTGACATGTCAGAGAGTTAAAGCAGAACACCAGAGACCAGGAGGTGTCCTAGAGCCCATTCAGATTCCAGAGTGGAAATGGGAAGACATAGCCATGGATTTCATAGTTGGTCTACCAAAGACAACTAATGGCTATGATGCTATTTGGGTGATAGTAGATAGATTGACCAAGTCTACCCACTTTTTGGCAATCAGAGTGTCCTACTCAATTGAAAAGTTAGCCCAGTTATATGTGCAGGAAGTGATCCGACTACACGGAGTCTCGAAGACCATTATCTCTGATAGGGATGGTCATTTCACTTCACACTTTTGGGAGTGCGTACAGACAGCGTTAGGCACCAAACTGAAATTCAGCACAGCTTTCCATCCCCAGACTGATGGACAAACAGAGAGAGTGAATCAAGTTTTAGAAGATATGCTCAGAGCTTGTGCATTAGACTTCAAGGGCAGTTGGTGCAAGTATTTGTGTTTAGCTGAGTTTGCCTACAACAACAGTTACCAAGCCACTATTGGTATGGCACCCTATGAAGCTCTTTATGGTAGGAAGTGTAGATCTCCCCTCTGTTGGTATGAAGGTAGTGAGAAGAAGGAAATGGGGTCACAGACTGATCTCATAGATGATACCACAGAAGCTATAAGGAGTATCCGCCAGAGAATAGAAACTGCTCAGAGTAGGCAGAAGAGCTACGCCGATGTACGCCGTAGGCCGTTAGAGTTTGAAGTTGGGGATACAGTTTTCCTCAAAGTAGCTCCTATGAAGGGTGTGATGAGATTTGGCAAGAAAGGCAAGCTAAGTCCTTGATACGTAGGGCCCTACCCAGTGACGAAAAGAGTTGGCAAAGTAGCTTATGAGTTGGCAAAGAGATGTCAGCAATACACAATGTGTTTCATGTCTCAATGCTAAAGAAGCATATCCTAGATGCCAACCAAGTGATTGAGCCACAGAGGGTACAAGTGCAAGAAGATCTCAGTTATGAAAGTCGACCTATTCAGATAATAGATCGAGCAGATAAGAAGCTGAGGAACAAAGTGGTACCATTAGTGAAAGTCTTATGGCTGAATCAGAAGTATGAAGAGGCAACTTGGGAATCAGAAGATAGCATGAGGCAAAGGTATCCAGAGCTGTTCTAAGTTCGAGGACGAACTTTTTATAAGGTAGGGAGTATTGTAACACCCAATAATTTCCTGGTATTATTAGGGATTTTTAGGAATTTTTCTAGCATTTTTTAGAATATTATAGCATTTTTTCGGAATGAAATTAGAAAAAAAAAATTAAAAGGGCAGCAGGGGTTCGAACTCACGACCACAGGAGGAGCAAGCCCCTAAGGGCGCGCAAGTGACCGGCTGGGCTAGGGTATCAAGCACAGAAAAGGATGAAGCGAAATAATATTATAGTTGATTTAGCCCGTTTCATGAGGAGGTATTAAACTTCCACTTAAGTTGTGTTAAGACCCCTCTTAAGGTTTCGGGAGTCCGCGCGAGCCAAGGGAGGAAGCTGCGAAAATAGGGAGAAAGGGGGAGTTTTCTTCTTCCTTCTTCTTCCTCTTGAAGTAGAAAACCTAGGGCTTCTTCCCTAGGGCCAAGGGTGAAGTTTTCTTGCAAAGGAAGAGGAAAAGAGCCTTACACTAGAAATTTCGAGATACTTAGTGAGTTTTCTTCAAGAAAAGGGTAAGTAAATCACTCACCTGCAATAGGAGTAGCTTCGCATGTAGTTTCCTTGTTGTAGAACCTTGATTTTGTGATTTATGTGCATGTGTGGAGAATAGTATTTATTGTGTGATTAAGTTTCTCAAGAATACATATTTTTAATCATAGAACTTGAATTAGAATGGATTTTTATATATGTGACCTAAGTATGGAAGACCAAGTTCTTGAAAAGTCCCAAAATTGAGTTTTGGGTTAGGGGCACGCAAGGTGCTCAATGAAAGTTCCAAGTGAGAAAGGTAAAGTTTTGTAGTGCAAAGATTTATGAAAAAGAAAGTTTAGCTTGATAAATACAAGCATTATGAATAAGAAAGTATTTTACTTTTGTAAAGTGGCATGTACCGGGCAAAAGAGAGGCCCACAGAAAGTTAGAAAGAAGCTCTAATAGGGTGCGGTGGCTAGCTACCCCGAAACCTATTAGGGATGCGCGCATTGGTACACTGATACCAGGTACATTGTCAAGGCCTGAGAAAGTTGATTATTATTTTGAAGTATATGAGTATATGACAGTGTTTCAATTTCCTAAAGTGCATGTTTTGTTATGTATGATAACATGGTTATGTTATAAGCATGTTAAAGGGAAAGAGCAAAGAAGTTGTGTTTTAAAGTATGGAAATGTATCATTAGTAAGTTTCAAAAGAAATTATGAGCATGTTAGATTTGCCAATGTTTTAGTGCTAGTAAATGTTTTCAAGTATGATTGAGCATGATAAGTATATGAAAGTTTCCATGTGTAAGTATTTCAAAGTGCATGTGTTTTGAAGCAAGCATTATTTGAAAAGAGCATGTTTATCCCTTATCGTTGGATTTGTGAGTTAGGATTTACTTACTAAGCATTTTGCTTATTAGTTGCATTTCCTTCTATTGCAGACAAAGGTAAAGAAAAAGCATAAGTTAAGGAGGCGAAGGGACTTGCATTGATGTTCAGTGGCGGCGGAACCGTGGAAAAGATCATTGGGCTAAGTCTTGTAGAACATGTGTTTTAGTGTTTCGAAGTGGTAGAATGAATGACTTTGTTTAAACCTTGCATAGATACAAAATTTGGTACAAACTCTAGTCTAAAGTTCACATAGATTTTGATAGCTTATTTACTTCCGCAAAAGTCCTAATTTCAAGTTTATGAAGTTGTTTTGATTGGCTAAAATGTTTAGAAAACTAGTATAGAGTATAGAAATGGTGTTATGTCCTTGTATGGCTTGAAAGTATGTGTTTCGTGGATCGATGGAGAAGGTCTACAGGTCTGAAATGCAGGTTTTCAGGCGTGCCAGTCGCCTGGTACAGGACCAGGTGACTGCCCTATCGAACAGAATGTTTCTGTTCGATGCACCAGGCGACTGCCAGGAGGCTAGTCGCCTGGTGCCGCGCCCAGAACCTTTCTGTGGCCGATACCAGGCGACTGCCCTGAGGCCAGTCGCCTGGTGCCGGGCACAGAGAGCTTCTGTGGCTGATACCAGGCGACTGCCCGGAGGCCAGTCGCCTGGTGCCACTGAAAAAAAAAGTTTTCCAACCAAAAAGGGAAGGGACTCAAGTAGTCATAACCTAAGGCTAAGATTAAGGTAAAGTTAAAGGTCCAGTTAAAGTGACGTCCGGCCTCTTAAGGTAAGGAAGAGGAAGAGAAGAAGAAGTTAAGTTGGGTCGTCACATTTCCGAAAGGCTTCCACGATCGATATTCACCCCCCCCTCTCTATCGACGGCACCGGTCCTACACTTTGTATCCTGGCATTCCTTCGCCAGGAGCCTAGCAGTCCTTTGCTAGGGCTTTGTATCCTGGCATTCCTTCGCCAGGTGCCTAGCAGTCTTTCGCTAGGACTTTGTTTCCTGGCAGTTCTTCGCCAGGTGCCTAGCAGCCCTTCGCTAGGACTTTGTTTCCTGGCAGTTCTTCGCTAGGTGCCTAGCAGCCCTTCACTAGGACTTTTCCTGCACACTCAATGAATATTGTTAGATCACAAATAAACTTAACTTTGAATCCTTTGCCAATATCAAAACAAGGTTCGATATGGTGCTTCCTGCACCAACAGCTACAACAATAGTCTTGATTCCAAAAAAAGAAAATGCTCAGAATTGGCAAGATTTTCGACCAATTAGTTTATGTAATGTCTCCTATAAGATTATTTCTAAACTGTTGGCGAATAGGCTTTCAAAAATATTGCATAAGATTATCTCTCCAGCTCAGAGTGGATTTGTGAAAGACAGATTGATTTCTGATAATATTTTGTTAGCCCAAGAATTGACTCATAAGCTAAATATTCATGTAGGGGGGATGTCATTATGAAACTTGATATGGCCAAAGCTTTTGATACTATACAATGGAATTTATTATTCAGGATTATGGCAGCTTTTGGTTTCTCGGATGGTTTTATAGCTATGATTAGGAGATGTATTGCCTTTTGTTGGTTTTCGATCCATGTTAATGGAAATCTTGCAGGTTTTTTTTCAGTCCAAAAGAGGACTTAGACAAGGGGACCCTATTTCTCCATTCTTGTTTATCATGGCATCGGAGTTCTTATCCAGGGGTCTAGAAAACATCTTTCTTAAAAATCCTAAGCTGTATTATGCCGCGGGATGTGATATGAAGATCTCTCATTTGGCTTTTGCGGATGATATTATGGTTTTTCTAAATGGGTCTATTAATTGTGTAAAAAAGGTAAAAACTTTCCTTGATGTATATGAGATATAATCAGGCCAATTGATTAATGCTGGAAAAAGTTTGATCTATCTCTCTAGAAGCATACCTCCAGCCCGTAAAAGTTTAATTTTAGGTTCTACAAACTTTGCGGAAGGGACATGGCCTATGAACTATCTTGGAATACCTATTTTCATTGGGAGTAGAAAGTCAGTATACTTTCAACCGCTAATACAAAAAATAAGGAAGAAACTCATGGGATGGAATATCTCAAGGCTCTCTTATGGTGGCCGACTCTTACTAATCCAAAGTGTTCTTATTTCTATGCCTCTTTTCTTATTGCAGGTATTACTTCCTCCTCTATCAATTTTACATAATTTGGACCTGATATTTGCAAGATTTTTCTGGGGATCTATAGATACTAAAAGGAAAGCTCATTGGATTGCTTGGGGAGAAATCCGCAAGCCGAAAATAGAAGGAGGATTAGGAGTACGAAAGTTGGCAGATTTTAGTGTGGCGATGGCGGTTAAACTTTGGTATAGATTTAGAGAACAAAATACACTCTGGGCTAAATTCCTAACAAGATTGTATTGTAGTTCTACACACCCAATTATTGTTCATTTGAAAGGCAAGGCATCTCCTTGTTGGCGCCGAATGATCAAGATAAGAAGCTTAGCAGAGCAAAATACAGGTTGGATTTTGGGAGAAGGTAAGCTGCATTTTTGGCTTGATACATGGCTAGATCGTGGGCCTTTATTCCAATCTTGTGTTCCAATTGGAAATATTGATATAAGTGTGGCTGAGCTTTTGGAAGGTCCCCATTGGAGGATGGATTCTATTAACAGTTTGCTTCCAGTCAATATAGCGGCTGAAATTGCAGAAATCCCTACAAAAATAGAAGTTGCGGATCATATTATATGGAAGTTATCTTTGAGTGGTAAATTTTCTTTAAAAACTGCGTGGAATAGTATCCGACAAACACAACCAATGGTTCCCATAAATTTTGTAATTTGGAGTGGCTTGCTTAATCCATCTATTTCCATTTTTGCATGGCATTTTATGAGGCACAAACTACCTGTGGATAGTATTCTGCAACAAAGGGGAATTTATCTAGCTTCCAAATGCCTTTGTTGCAATTCAATAGAAACTTGGGATCAATTGTTTTTTGATGGGTCGTTAGCAAAGGGGATTTGGTCTTATTTTGCTAATTTGTTTAATGTGAGCATATTTTCCTTTTTAGGGAATTGGATGATCGGATCAGAATGGTCTAAGGGAGGGCATGTTAGGGAGGTTATGCCTTTCCTCATCTTATGGTTTTTATGGAAGGCTAGAAATGAAGCAAAGCATAGAGGGTTAAAACAAGTTGAGCAGAATATCAAGAGAAATATAATTCAATATCTAGTTATAGGAGAAGCGACAGGGATCTTGAAAAGTAAGCATTGGAAAGGGTTCATCTCTATTGCTAAAGCTTGGGGGATTCCTGTTAAAGCAGGATTTTAAAACACTGTTGTTATGGGTTACTGGAAGAGGCCGGATGTTGGAGGTTACAAACTCAATACAGATGGTTGTTCGAAAGGAAATCCAGGTGAGTCTTCGTATGGGGTTGTAATTAGAGATCACACAGGACAATTTATCATAGCGAAACATGGAACATTGGGAGTTATCTCAAATGTAAAAGCAGAATTGTCGACCATTTTGTTTGGTTTGGAATTATGTGTTGCTTATAATTATTTTCCAGTTTGGTTAGAATTTGATTCGATGATTGCTTTGAAGATTATACAAGCTCCTTCAGTTTGTTGGGATTATAGAAATATAGTGCTAAAAATCAGAGCTATCATGGAAAGATACAAGGTGACCTACTCTCATGTGTTCAGGGAAGGCAATGTAGCTGCGGACTACTTGGCTAATCAGGCTTTTCAATTTACGGAGGACAGAGTTTTGAGATTGCAAGATTTAAACAAGACTTTATTTGGCATTTGTAAGATGGATAAGTTGGGTCTCCCTTTTATTCGGTTGGATCAGAAGGCACTTTAATTCAGGAATTTTTAGAGTATTGGTAATGAATTCTGCTATATTTGGGCTTGAAGATTATCTCAAGGAACGGTTTTATCCTACACTTTTAGAAATGCTCAATAATTCTTATGTGATTTATGGTCACAATTCTTAATATGTTTATTGAGATTGTTTTGATAGTATTTTTTCATTGTCAAGCAAAATATTGTTGACTATTGCTCAGAGTTCTTCTTTTTCATTGATAAATCCTGATAACTTTTGATGAGCTGTACATTTAGAACTCTGAACATTGTGTCAGATTATCAGGAACTCTATTTTTTGAAACTTCGTAGACCTATTGTATTGTTTCTCTTTTCAGAAGAGTGGGAATCTCTTGATGATGGGTTAGCTTTTTGTATTGTTCTGATACTGATCCAGGCTGCAGAAGCTTCATGGATATGTTCTGTTTGGATTCAGGTTGCAAATCTGATTATAGTTCTATTCCCAAAAGACTCTAAGGGACATGGCAAAAGGAAAACTGGACCCTATTCTTGGCGTACCAATTAGTTCTAGTTTGTGCCAATTTTTAATATGTTTACTGAGTTTATCTTGATAGTATCTTTTCATTGTTAAGCAAATATTGCTGTCTTTTGCTCAGATTTCATCTTTTTCATTGATAAAATCTTGATAAATTTTCATGAGCTGTATTTTTAGAACTCTAAACAGTTGAGCTGCATTTTGCTTCAGATTTTGGGAGTTGTGTCAGATTTATCAGGAACTCTATTTTTTTGAAACTTCGCAGATCTATTGTATTTTCAGAAGAGTGATTGTTCTGATACTGATCCAGGCGGTAGAAGTTTCATGGATATGTTCTGTTTGGTTTCAGGCTGCAGATATGATTAATTTTGTTCAGATGATCAGATAGATTTGTATTGTTCTGATTCTGATTCAGGCTGCCGAATTGTGCCACTTGACAGTTTCAGAATACCTGATGACTGGAATTTTGATCAGGCACGCAGTTTGTCTGGAAGGTACGCAGAATGCAAAAGTGTTCTGATCTGTCTATGCTACTTGAATGGGATGCAATCATATCAAAGTTTAAAAAGCTCACATTTACAGATCCAAGTAGTCTTTATATGTATGTTACTTTAAACAAATAGAGAGAAATTTGGATAGAAGAGAAGGGGTCTTTTTGTGGTTGGAAGTATAGTTTGTGGTGAGTTGTATTGTTAATCCTTTTTGAGATCTTGTAATTCCATGTTAGAAGGTAAGGTCTGGTCCCCCTTCTAACTTGGTTTTTTCCTTTTAATAAAAAAAAAAGTTCTTCTAACCTTAGGTGTAGATCCAAGATAGAGAGAAGCTACGAAGACGTTTTTAGAGCTTGGGAAGGGTTTAGAACAAGAAGCAAAGTCGAGGATGAGAAGATCTCGCAGGGGGTGGCACCGAAAAGCCTAGGTTTGGTGTAACACCCAATAATTTTCGTGAATTATTAGGAATTTTTCTAAATTTTCTAGCATATTTTTTCGAATTAAAATAAAAAGAAAAAAAGGGGGTCGGCAGGGTTTAATCCCGCGACCACAGGGCAAGCAAGCCCTTAAGTGAGTTGGGGTAACCATCAGGGCAAGGGTATCAAGCACAGAAAAGGATGAAGCGAAATAATGTTATAGGTAAGTAAGTCCTTTTCATGAGGAGATGTCTCAACTTCCACTTAAGTTGTGTTAAGACCCCTTTTAGGGTTTCGGGAGGCCGCGCGAGAAAAGGTGAGGAGGCTGCGAAAACAGGGAAAAAGGGGGAGTTTTCTTCCTACTTCTTCTTCCTCTTGAAGTAGAGAACCTAGGGCTTCTTCTCTAGGGCCAAGGAGTGAAGTTTTCTCGCAAGGGACGAGAGGAGGAGTGCTACGCTAGGAGTTTCTGCATATTTAGTGAGTTTTCTTCAAGAGAAGGGGGTAAGTAGATCACACACCTGCAATAGAAGTAGTTTCGCCATGTATTCTCGTTGTAGAACCATGTTTGTGATCTAAGTGCATGCTTTAAGATTATGGTTTTTATTGTGGTTTTAAGTTCCTAAATAATACATGTTTTATCATAGAATATGAATTGGAGTAGGTTTTGTGTATGTGACCTAAGTATGATAAGAGTAAGTTCTTGAAAAGTCTCAAAAATGAGTTTTGGGGTTAAGGGCACGCAAGGTGCTCGATGAAAGTTCCAAGTAAGAAAAGGTAAAGGTTTATAGTGCAAGATTTATGAAAAAGAAAGTTAGCTTGATAAATACAAGCATTATGAGTAAGAAAGTATTTTACATTTGTAAAGTGACATGTACCAGGCAAATGGGAGGCCTACAGAAAGTAAGAAAGAAGCTCTAATAGGGTGCGGTGACTAGCTACCCCGAAACCTATTAGGGATGCGCGCATTGGTACACTGATACCAGGTACAGTGTCAAGGCCTGAGAAAGTTGATTATTATTTTGAAGTATATGAGTATATGTAAGTGTTTTCAGTTTGAGCATATGTATTGCTACGTATGTTAACATTGTTATGTTACAAGCATGTTAAAGAGCAAGAGCAAGGAAGTTAGTGGTTTAAAGTATGGCAATGCATAAGTAGCAAGTCTCAAAAGAAATTATGAGCATGTTAGATTTGCCAATGTTTTAATGCTAGTAAATGTTTTCAAGCATGATTGAGCATGATAAGTATATGAAAGTTTCCATGTGCAAGTATTTCAAAGTGCATGTGTTTTGAAGCAAGCATTATTTGAAAAGAACATGTTTATCATTGATCGCATGGATTTGTGAGTTAGGATTTACTTACTAAGCAAATCGCTTATTTAGTTGCTTTTTTTTCTATTGCAGACAAAGGTAAAGAAAAAGCATAAGCTAGGGAGGCAAGCGGGACTTGCATTGATGTTCAGTGGCGGCGGAACCGTGGAAGAGATCTTTGGGCTAAGTCTTGTAGAACCTTGTGGTTGTGTTTTGGGATTGGTAAAGCATAAGGATTTTGTTTAAACCTTGCATAGAGACCAAGTTGAGTACAAACTTTACAATAGATGTCATATGTTTTGATAGTTTCTTAAATTCCGCAAAGATCCTAATTGTAAGTAAATGGATTTGTTTTGGGTTGCTAAGATGTTCATAAAACTAGTATAAAGTATAGATTTGGAGTTATTTCTTTATATGCTTTGGAAGTGTATGAATTATGGACCCTTGAAAGGAGTTCCTAGGTCTGTAAATGCAGGTTTCAGGCATGCCAGTCGACTAGTTCAGAACCAGTCGACTGCCCTATCGAACAGAAAGTTTCTGTTCAATGCACCAGTCAACTGCCATGAGGCCAGTCAACTGGTGTCGGGCACAGAAAGTTTTTGTGGCCGATACCAGTCGACTGGCTATCTAGCAGTCGACTGGTACCATTGAAAAGAAAGTGTTGTAGGGCAGATGGTTAGTGCTTCAGTTTTACAACGAAGAGGTCTAGGGGTCAAATCCTTGCAAAGCAAATAAAATGAAATTTTTTTTTAAAAAGGAAAAAAATTCAGAGCAAGTTAAGGGAAGTCAAGTAGTTGTAACCCAAGGCTAAGAATAAGGTAAAGTTAAGGTTAAGTAAAAAGTGACGTCCGCTTTAAGAGAGATAAGTTAAGGTGGGTCGTCACATTTGGCCACCCCCATGCGGCCTAGTTCTTTTAAAAACCCCACATACCAGTCGACTGCCCCTGGGGCAGTCGACTACAAGACTGACCCGAGAGTTCAGTCAACTGCCCTAGGGGTAGTCGACTGATAACTGTGAATTCTCAATTTTTCGGTCCGAATTTCAGAAATGCGTAGTTAATTCCACAAACCTCTAAAAAATCTAAAATTTCGTGGAGAAATTTGTGGAGCCTATGTTTACTTGTGAAAAATATGTTTTCAATTAAATCTATCCCGGATCCCATGATTAGCATGAAATTCACAACTACCTAAATTGTGTCATTGAAACTTATCCAAAAGTTCTAGTTTTGACCTCTCCTTGATGTATCTTCCCATACTTAATCACAATACATTCCTAGCACCGAGTTATATGACATCTACCCACTAAAAACCTATTTTCACATAATATGATCCCATTTTCATCTTTTACTCCATAAACATCCTTTTAATGTGCCAATTCCCTAGGATTAAGACTCAAATGAGTCTTCCAAATCCTATGGCACATCCCTAAATCCATCAAATTTTCTTGAAGAAATCCTCCTGAGATCCATTGATCATAGATCCCATTTTGACCTCTAGAGCTCTCCCTTGAGCTCCTAGCCCTAGTCACCTCCCTGGATGACTCATTTACAAAGGCAAGACTATACCGGTGTACCTCTTGTGCTTCTTGACCCTCAACTCTCACTTCCTTAACTTTCCACACCTTGTCCTTGGTTGACATTTTCTTTTTTCCTCTAAATGGCTTTTCCTTGCAATTTTTATCCTTTCCTTTGCTATAGTCATATGACACCTTGCCATATGATTTTTCACTAGCCTTTATACTAATATTTGACCCCCTAGATTGATATCCTAGTCCCAGCCTACCATTCCTATGATGTTGATTATTTGGTGTCATGCTTAATCCCTTAGATCCCCTAATGAGTCTATCTAGGTTCTTTTCTAACTTATCAAGCTTTGCCCTCAAAGCTTGATTTTTCATCTCTAGATTCCTAACCTTAATATCACCATGACCATTTTGATTATTCCTATATCTACCCATTTTTCTAGGCATGTGTCTCCCTTTCTTAGGGTTAATACCTTGGTCCTTAGGTCTAAAAGCCCTAGATTTATCATGAACCATGGATTCTTTAGAATTTTGGCACGCAATGTTATTTCTATTTTTATCATGATACTTGAAACCAAAATTACGCATAGGCAAGCAATCATTAATATTTCTAGTACTCATAAAAACATTTGAAGCATACGCAAATTTAGGGATTACCTCCCTTACCCTTGTAGCTCCTCCTTGATGTGAGCTTCTTTTCTTTTCCTCTTTTTTCCATCTTCTTAAATGCTCCATTTTCTTGAGCTCTCCTTTCCTTGGACATTGGGTGTGGTAATGTCCTAGCTCCCCACAAGTATAGCACCTAATGTGCTTCTTTTCTTTCTTTTCCCTACAACCCACATTAGATTTAAAATGAATCGACTCGGGTTTAGGGTTTACCTCCTTTTTACCTAGTGCGCATTTGTCCTTATAGTGACCCTTTTTGTTGCATCCAAAGTATATGATGTGGTCTTTGGTTCTTGCTTTGGTGGAGGTAGGAGCTTCCTCTTGCTCTGGTATTGAAGTGGGTCTCTCCTCCCCCTCAAACCTTGAGGTGGAGACTTCTTCTTCTTCCCTTGATGAAGTAGATGATCTCTCACTATCTTATGTCACTTTACTTGATGAGATTGACAATTCTTTTCCTTCTTTGTCTTCTTGGACCATTGAGTTTATTTCTTTGGGCTCCTCTACTGTTTGAGCTTGTGTAGGGTTCTCATGAAATTCTTCTAACTTGTTCCACAACTCATATGCATTTTTATATTCACCTACACCACTCAAAACATTGTTAGGCAAAATATTAATTAATATACCAATTACCTTCTCATTTGCCTTAGATTGGGCTTGTTGGTCCTTGGTCCAATATCTAGGTCGAAACTTTTTCCCATGCTTATCTCTTGGAATTTCAAAGGGTTATTCCCACACAAGCCCACGGTTTGCGTCCATGCCACCCTTCACCTGAAGACATCCAACCAAGTCTATGTGTACCTGCAAACTTGCACACTCACATACACATATTAGAACACAATAAAATCGTAACTTAACCATATTGACACACACATCAAAACTCATGATCCTCCAGATCATACTTGGGTCGATTGCCCCAACAGAGGATCCATGTCAACACTCAGGCGCCTGAAAGGGACTCAGGTGCCTGCCAGGAGAGAGTTTGACTGTGCAACAGATAATGTTTCCACCCGATTCACTGCGACTAGGGAACCTGAATGGCCTTTCAGGAGCCTGGGTATGTAGTATAAAAAGGGGTCAAGAGCAGCAGTCCAAAATATTAATTCAATCATTGCGATTATTTTCTTCTTCTATGTGCTGCGAGATCGAAGTTCAAACAATGCCAAAACGCCATTCGACTCTCCGAACGAAGACATGTTCTCACACTTCAAGAGTTAGTATTGTTGTTAAATTCTTATTATACACGTTAATTTGTAATTTATAAACTTTGTTGTGATTTTTAGTGACACCCAAAGTAAACGATCAAGGATCGTGGGCCTTGCAATAGGAGCTGGTCAAGACTCTGATGCATGTAAAACCAACACATGTTAGCGATCTTGATTTGTGGTTTGTTTCCACTGCTCTATCTCTCTAACTCTTACGCTTATTCTCAAAAGCTTCCGCGGTGTACTTATTGCTTAGTAATTTAAGTGTTAAATCTGAACTTTTTAACGAAGCGATATTCACCCCCCTTCTATCGTTCATCTTGATCCTATAAAAACCTTAAAAGTTAATTGCACCAACAATATTATATGTATATCAGCATAATGGGATGCATTTTGTTACAAGTAGATTATGGGTTGTTTACTCTTATTTATAATGCATCCTATAAGATCAAAAAAAGAGCTAGAGGGGGTGAATAACGTGTTTCATTAGTTCACATTTTTTTAAAACTCAAGAGATGGCGGCGGAAATAGAAGTTAAACAAACACAACACTAACAAGTTTGTTTTACTTAGTTCACATCTTGTGCTGCTAGTCCAAGACCTGTAATCTTTGATCCCTTTCAATGGGTAATCCACTAATAACCTTGCTCTAAACACTGATTTGAAGGCAAATCTTTGATAAGTACAATGAAATCTGATTATAGGTAAAGAAATAACTCAAATTAAATATACCAACAACTTAAAACAAAGTGTAGACTTGGAAGTTGTTATCAAAGCAACATTTAGGCATCATAGTGGAATTCCGAAGCAGCACAAACATTGTTAGAATGTAGAAGATTGATTTTTGAGCTTCTAGTTTGAGGGTTGATTTATAAGGATTTTCAGGCACCTAAACCAGCCCCGGGAGTCCCCAGCAAGGTCTATCCAATACATGTTCATCGCCGAGTTATCTAACCCCGAGTGCCCGGATCACCTCTAGGAGTCTGGATTGCTGATGTGGCTACACCTAGGCAAAGCTCTATCTGAGTCACCATTATCCCTTCCTGAATGCCTAGATCCCTTCCGGGTGTTTGGAAGCTGATGTGCTCCAGCCAACTAGAGTCTTCCATCTCAACTGCATGCGTGGCTGAGTTCGGGCCATTTTGGGCGCCTAGATCCATCTAGTTACCCAGACCTTTGGGCGCTTGGAATCCCCTGCCTCCAGCCACCTCCCAACATCACAAAGTTAGCACAACATATATAATATAAAAGCAGAAATAATTTGATAGTCTCAGGACTATCCAGTCATGACTTTTGGATTTCAAGTGAAATGTTAGATTGGACTGACACCTACTACTTCCTTCAAGGGAATGCATCCACACCTACTCCTCTCAAGAAAAGTTACATGACTTGCCAAACATCAAGTCCTCTAGACTTGTTTCGACTTCCCACTCGACATCCAATCATCCGACCACAAGGACTTCCTCTCAATGTCTAGTCCTCCAAGTGCATCAAATTGCTAGACATCCAAACCTCCGGACCTGTCTAGACTTCTCGTTTGGTGTACTCGATCTACCAAGTCTTCTTGTCCAGTCCCACCGACCAGGACTTCCTTGCATAGCGTCAACTAGGACTTTCTGGTTGAGTTACCTGCATACTTAGTTAACCTCATTAGATCACAACACAACTTAACTTTAAACTCTTTATCAATATCAAAATAATGATCAATTATCTGGTTCTTCTAGTATCAACATTCTCCCCTTTTTTTATAATAAAAATACAGTTTCAAAGTTAAGGATAGATAAAGGAATTATTAGACAAAGCAATTCAAATAGTTAAAGGTTATCGATACAATTATTTAACATAACTCCCTCTTAACTTAACCCCTCCCCCTGAAATTAATGTTTTCTAGATTTTGAGAAAAAATTCATAGCGTTTAACCTTTATACTTTCCATCTTTGACATATATCAAAAAATTGATACTTAAAAAAATAAAGTAATTAGAGTTAGTTTAAAAAAAAAATACTTTTGTAAGTATGGTGAAAATTGTGAAAGAGGGTTTTACAAAATTTCAAGTCTTGAACATAGAATTTTTAAAGCAGATAGAATATTTCGTTGATTTAACAAAATTTTCTTTAAAAAATGACAAATATTTTTAGATTTGGAAAATAATTTTCAAAAAAAATTGAAATTCGAAAATAGCTTTTCAAAGTGATATGAAATATTTTGAAACAAGGTCTAAAAAATTTTTTTAAGTCAGTAATGTTTTTTAATATTACTTTAAAATCAAAGAGATTTTTTGAATAAAATATTTTTAAGCATTAGAAAACTTTTAAACAAATAATGTTTAAGTTAAAAGATTACTTTCGAAAAATATTTTTAGCCCTAAAAGACATATTTAACTTCATAAAAAAATGTTTGCACTTAAAAACATATTCAAATGTCATATCAAACTTTAAGCAATGTTTAAAAACAATGACTGATTAAGAACATCTTGGAATTATTAAAACTTAGCCATTAAGACTTTAAGCGTGTTAATGGGTTCTTATAGTCCAAACATACATCCCATTTTGATTTAAGCCTTGCTAAGGCAAGATTAAAAAAATTGCTTGGCTTGATCAATTTTTTAGAAAGTAAATAAATAAGTAAATAAGAACATGAATTTAGATTTTAGGTTTTATTTATCAAGATTGTGATTAATTTGATATAACCTTATATTAAATTAAATTAGATTTTTTACTTTAAGTTTGAATTAATTAAATTGGAGTTTCTTTAATTAAATTTTGATTAAGATTTTAAATTATTGAGTTAATGTTTAAAGTTATTAATTAAGTTTAAAAATATTTAATTGAGTTTTATTTGTTAATTACTGTCAAATTATTTAATTAACTTAAGTTAAATTAAGTTTTAATTTTGGATTAGGATTTAATTACACATTAATTAGAATTTTAATTTAATACCAAGTTAAGTTTATTTTGGATTATTTTTAAGTTTAAGTAAAATTAAGTCTGATTTTAATTAATTAAGTTAACTTAAGTTAAGTTTATTTAAGGTTGATAATGATGTTATTTATTAATTTTTAAATTAGGTTTATTTAAATGAATTAGTTTAATTAAATGAATTAGATTGTTTAATTTTAGTTTAATTAGGTTGTAATTAATTAGATTAATGAAATAAATGAATTAGATTGATTAATTTTTAGTTAATTAGGTTTTAATTAATTATATTAATTAAATTAATTAAATTAATTAAATTAATTAGATTGGTTAATTCAGTTTTTAATTAATTATATTACTTAAATGAATTAAATTAATTAGATCGGTTAATTTTCAATTAATTAGGGTTTAATTAATTAGATTTGTATGAAATTATATTAGTTTTGGATTAGCTTTACGTTGTCTAGATCGTACCCTAAATTCATTTCACTTATTTCTAAATTTTCAAAGCGGAACTTTATATATATATATATATATATATATATATATATATTATTTACATGGGGTATCCAGGCTTGAGCCCGACTAATCCGCTTGGCTGACCGGCCCTGCCCCACAGTCTACAATGAGAGTCCCCACCAGTCAATGAGAGTAAATCGCGAGACGGAGACACGTGATGACTTTACCACTGATGATATCGGTACCCGATGACTCAAAGTGGAACTTTATATGTTGTGTGAGACAGTTGTCAATTTTATTTTTATTAGTTTAATTTAAATTCTAAAGATTGATTGACTTGTGTTATATTTAAGTTTAATCATTGATTAAATAAGTGCACATTTTAGGTTTCAATTTCCAAGCTGTAGTGAAGCACAAGGGCCTTCATGGGTATTGGAGCAATAATAACTTGTAACAAAGCTAATTCATGAAATTGAACACTTAGTTAATCAATTGAGAAATACTGATCTAACTTATGTAGGATATAGCGAGGTAATTTTAGTTAGTTCCACTTAGCTAAATAGACCAAATAGGGTATGTTTTACCTTATTTGTC
Organism: Boesenbergia rotunda; assembly: GCA_024364735.1. Taxonomy (NCBI): domain Eukaryota; kingdom Viridiplantae; phylum Streptophyta; class Magnoliopsida; order Zingiberales; family Zingiberaceae; genus Boesenbergia; species Boesenbergia rotunda. The sequence continues at coordinate 32,221 of JAGFNQ010001133.1, forward strand.
TCTATAGACCAAACTTTCCTAATGTACTATCATATCATCCCACCATGGTGCTAGGTTGGACAAGTATTAATCAAGTCTATATATATTCTTATCTAACCATTCTAAATTAAGTAGAAAATTAAGTATATAAGAAAAGTTGTAAATTAAGCAATCATGCAAATTTATCTAACAAAAAATATAATTTTTCTATTCGCTCTCCCTGAATCATAGCCTCAATAAGGTCTATCTAGGTAATGAATTTGACTCATGGGGATCCAAAACTAGTTTGGTCCAACTTGGTTAATCAAGTATTATTTAGGAACTCATGCTTTGACTTTGTTTCTAACAATTCATTTTATAATAGACATATACGATTTAAATAGGGTATTAGCTTTGTATCCTAGTCTTGATTGATTGTATATGGTCCTTTGTTGTTCAACTATCATAACCATTCCAATGATTCTTTAAATTCTTTGATTTGTATTCTTAAAGTAGAATTTTCTTCCTCAAGTTATTGGACCTAAATTGAAGTTCCACTCTAAACTTGTTCAATAAAAGAACCTGGTTAGTCTCCTCCTTCTCAAGGGTTGTTGCCTCCTTTTGGAGTGACTTGACTTGGACATTAGATTTGATTAACTTTCGCATTAAATAGTGAATCATATTGTACAATTTTGTGACTAGAGGAGAATGTACCTCGTTGTTTGGTTCGTCTAAAATGGATATAGATATGTTGTTTGTCTCAGACTCACTTTCGGATTCTAATTTGGATTTGGGTTCAGACTCAGTCTCGATCACTAGAGCTTGAGCTTGTACTTATTCTCACGTCGGTATTGCTCAAAAGACTACTTGAGCTTGTTCTTCCTAGTTTAATTCGTCCAAAGACTCGGACCACGTTTCTTTCAGTGCCTTCCTTCTTCCTTGCTTTTTGTTTAGACACTTCAACTTGTAGTGCCCTTTCTTATTGCACTAGTAGTAGGTTAATTCTGACTTGGGCTTCATGGTTTGATTTGAACTTGACTGCTTGCTATTTGATTGGATCTGCTTTTGCTTAAGCATTTATTGAACTAGATTAACTAGTTTGGCAGTGATCTTGTCAACATCTTCTGAATCCAATTAATCTTCGGCTTTGGGTTGGGATCAAAACTTGTGATTTGGTTCCTTCATCATGATTTTACATACAAGTAACGCAATGCATTTATCGACCAGAGTAGCATTAGATTATTCATGTAATTTAAATTCCAAAAAAAGTTTTTTTTCTAATTTAATCTTTAAAAGATCTCTTGAAATATTATAAGCATCTACCATAGATGTCTACAAAGTATTTCTTAGAAATGCTTTTAAAGCATACCTAATTATGTCACAGCTTTCAATTTGTTGTCCGATCGCATGTAGTCCATTGAGAAGATCTTGGATTCTGGCATGGAGTTAGCTTGTCAATTCTCCTTTCTACATTTTTATGTTATATAATTTATTCAAAATTAAATCATGTTTCAATACCTTAGTATTAGAAGTCCCTACATGTAGTTCTATGAATTTTTCCTATGGTCTTTTGTGCCTATGAATGGTCCTACTCAGTTCAACTCCTCTTTGGTCAAGCCCCACTGTAAGGTTTGAGTTGCATTAGTATCGACCTCGATCTTCATTTTTGTTGGTGCGTCCCATTGTCACAAGCGAATGGTACTCCATCATCAGTGGGGAGTGTGAATACTGTTTGGATCATGATCAACATTTCTGTAAGAACCCTGGGTGAGTTTTGATATGGTTAACTAAGTCAAGTTAAGTCCTGTTGGTATTTGATCTCTGTGTCTAAGTGTGCAGGAGCTTAGGAGCATAGGAAATCGAATGGAAGATGCAGCAGACGAGAAGGATGACACGAGAAGAGAACTGACATACTCAGTGCATCTAAGGGTCGCGGAGATTTGTCGATGAGTACATCGATGGAGTGAGAAGGAAGGGCACGACATCTGAGGGACGAGAAGCCTGGAGGGAACAGGCTTGAGGAGAAGGTCGGAGACGCATTCGAGTAAGCCTAACTCTAGAAGGCTAGAAAATCACCCAAAGCCCAAGCTGTCAGTCAACCTACAGTTGACTAGGCATGGGGCACCCATATTAATGGGGACGACCATATTGAACATGGGTGTCATATTTATGGGAGGGCTCGTATTGAATACGAGCGCCCGTATTGTGCTGTCTTATCACAAAATAGTCATTTTCGACCATTGCGATGTAGATAATAATTGTCCATGTGTCAAGCGCCCGTATGCTCTCGGGCACCAAAGAAGTGCCACGTTAACATTTCGATAGAATTTCACAGGGGTTATAAATAGACCCCTGAACTCAATTTTCTTCATCACTTCAAACTGAAAATGATTTCTATAATAGTTCTTTCATTTTCCTTGAGTTCTAATTGTGTAAGAGGCTTCTCTGCTCTCAAAGAGTTCATCTGAAGTTTGCACTACTATTGTCTTGGATTAGCAACCTTTCTAGTTGTAACCAAGTAAAATCTTTTGTGCCTCTTTCTAATTATTAATCTAGTTCTATTAATTATTTATGTTATTTGTTTGTAACTAACTATTATCTTTGTTATCAAAAGCAAAATGATTAGTTATATTTTTCAAGGAAATTTACCCCCTCTTATCGACCGCATGATCCCCAACAAGTGGTATCAGAGCCAGAACACTCTAGAAGGACTAAACGTCAACTGAAGCACATAAAAAATGGTCAGACTAGTTATCTACCCTCCAAAGTTTGAGGGGGAGTTCGCTATGTGGAAGCAAAAAATATAAGTATTTTTTAAAATAGACTTTGAATTATTATTTACAATGAAGGATGGTTTTATAGCTCCCAAACATGACAACGACAAGGACAAAGAGGAGCACCTCTGGTCGAAGAAGGAGGAAACGGATTTTGTGGCAAATAGGAAAGCATAATTTCATCTGCTGACCGTACTACCTCCGCAAGAAGTCAACTGAATCAAGACTTATCAATCGGCGAAGGAACTTTGGGAAAAATTCCTGGAACTCCACGAAGGTACCTCTAAAGACAAACTAGCAAAAAAAAGACTTGCTTCAGAATCTACTTAGCAATCTCCGACGGAAGAATAAGAGTCAGGAGCCTAACTACATGCAAAACTCAAAGAACTAATTATAGGACTCAACAACCTCGGAGTGTCGGTAAGTAATTGCGACGCACAAAGGTTTGCTCTCAACGCCATCCCGAGGACCCCGGATTGGATATCTATAGTTGATGCATACTGTATTTCTAAGGATCTTGAGGTAAGTACCTTGAACATTTATTTTCGACTTTAGAACTTCATGAATCTCGATGTGTAGGAAAAAAAATGACAACATCACCCTAATCACAAGGAAGATCCAGCATGAGGAGGAATTTTCAGAAGATGAAGAAGACATGGCATACAAGGTGAGGAAATTATCTAAGTATTTCAAAGCTAAAAAGTTTAATAAAGTGTAGGGTAAGAAGTAAAGGAAGATTCGTTGCTATAATTGTGAGAAAGAAGGGAACATCAAGGAAAATTGCCCAAGGCTAAAAGTGAACAAATCCAAACACAAGAACCTGAATGTCACATTGGACGTATTCTCATCGGATGAGTCGCCGAACTAGCGCTGATGGCCACCCACCAAGATGAAGAAAGCATTGATGTAGGGGAAGCCACATCAGAAGATAGCAACGACGAAGTGGGAGCTTCGAATTTCGAAAATGATATGGTAAGTGAGGTATATTTTCTATCTCCTAATTAACTTTATTCAGATATTAAAGTAATAATGAAGACTATATGTAAATTGGAAAATAAATTCAGATTTGAAAAAATAATTAGCTTCTGCATGCCTGCTTGAAATATATAATAAATTAAAAATAAAAAATAAAAAAATAAAAAATTGAAGATACAGATAAAGAAATTTGAAAATGATTACACTTGTAGAAATCCTAATTGTTTTCAAAATTCAAAAGTTAGATATTCTTGAGGATTAAATTGATATTTATGATATCATAAGGGCTAAATTGTAAGAATTTTTAGAAGTTATATTCCATCTAAATTTTTTATTAACCTTGTTAAGGATTTATTTTGGGTCTCAAAATTTGTATTAAATTGTTAGATTTTATTTAATACTTGATTGTCAATAATTAATGTTCTTTTTGAGTTAATTAATGTTTTATTTGTCATCTTCTTGAAATTTTTGTTTGAATATATTATTTTTTTAGAAAATTGAGATTTATATTTTTTTGTTGATAGAGTTACATGTGATCTATCCTTAAAATTTTTTTCAAAGTTTTTTAAATCTTTTTATTCAAAATTTGATTTTAAATTATAAAAATACTTAAAAATTAATTTTCATCAAATCTAATTTTTTTAAAATCTATAGATTATCTTATGAATGTCAAGAAAGAGTTTTAAATTCATTTCAAGTCGAAACCTAATTTTAAAATTATTTTTTTCAAAAATTATCAACTCTGAATTTAAAACTATTCTCTTAATGTTAAATATTTTTTTTAATTTGAAAATTTTTACAGAGATGAATCTCCTAAATTTCTAACTTAGATAAAAATTTGAGTAATTTTCAACTAAGAATAAAATTTTTATCAATAATCAGACTTTTAATATTAAAAATAATTTATGACTCATTTTTGAAAAAATAAATTTTTTAGAGACTAACTATTACCTGTGGCATGTTATCAAAAATTTTCGAAAACTTTGGGTGTCTAAATAATTTCTATTTTTTTCCAAAATGCATTTTCCTTTCAAATTACTTTTTATATTTACATTCTCAATTTTCCTTTGAACTTAGTAAATTTACACAAATTTTTTGAAACAATATAGTTTAAATTTTTTAAAAAAAGTTGATGTTACCTTTAACATATTTTTTTTAATGTTATCAAAGGGGGAGAAGATAAGATTATGTTAAAGGGGAGATCTAAATTTCCAAATTCTTTTTTGAAATTGCATTCTATTTTCTATCATTTTATATGTTGTTTAACTCTAATTTAACTCTAGTTGATGCACATCAAAAAGGAGAAGATTGTATGTACCCCAAGTGAGTTTTGATGTGGTCAATCAAGTCAAGTTAGGTCTTATTGTTATTTGATCCCTGTGTCTAAGTGTGTAGGAGCTTAGGAGTATAAGAAGTTGAGTGGAAGAGACAGTGGATGAGAAGGATGACATGGGAAGGTAGCTGACTAGCTTGGTGCATCCAAGGGATGAGAAGGTCTGCGGAAGAGTACACTGGTGGAGCAAGAAGGACGTGCGTGGTGGAGCGAAAAGGATGAGAAGCCGAGAGGAAGTATGCTCAAGGAGAAGGATGAAGACGGATTCAGGTGAGCCCAACTCCAGAAGGCTAGAAAATACCCAAAGCCCAAGATACCGGTTAACTTGGGGTTGACCAGCCATGGGGGTGCCCGTATTCAATATGGGCACCCATATTGATGGGTGCGCCCATATTGAACATGAATGCCCATATTGAAGGGGGTGCCCGTATTGAATATGTGTGCCCGTATTGTCCTACCTTATCATAACATAGCCGTTTTCTGTTATTGTGATGTGGATAATGATTGACCACGTGTTAAGCGCCCGTATGCTCTCGGGCACTCGAGAAGTGTCATGTCAGCATTTCGATAGAATTTAGTAGGGTCTATAAATAGACCTCTAAACTTAGTTCATTTCATCACTTCGAACTGAAAATGATTTCTATAATAGTTCTTTCATTTTCTGTGAGTTCTAATTATGTAAGAGGCTTCTCCGCCCTCAAGAAGTTCATCTGGAGTTTATGCTACTATTGTCTTGGATTAGCAACCTTCCTGATTGCAACCAAGTAAAATTTTCTATGCCTCTTTCTAAAATATTAATCTGGTTCTGTTAATTATTTTTATAACTAACTATTATCTTCATTATCACAAGCAAAAGATTAGTTTATATTTTTCACTGGCAATTCACCTCCCTCTTGTCAACCACACGATACCCAACAATTTCCACCTAAGTCTTCAGGTGATACATCATTTAACCCTTCTAAAGTAGCCAAAGTCCTCGCTAGAGAAAAGAGGCTGGCGGGCAGTGTTGTAGCCTTCCTGATGGGCCCTTTAATAGGGAAAAACATCTTTCATGGAAAAAGAATGATAGAAATATGCCAAGACTTGGTCTTGTATTAGTAGTATGGGAGAAGAGAGCCTATGTGAAAATTGAAAAATGGCTTGAGTGATGCATCAATTTCGAGCAATTAAAAAAACCAAAAGATTTGTCAAAAGAGGTGATTACACCAATTCTAACTCAGGGTGAAATTTTGAAAATGAAAAACTAAAAAATGGCATTCTAGATCGATCCCATTCTGATATAAATTGTAAGATCGAAGATTTGCTACAGGGGGATGAATAATGCATTTTTCTTTTTCACATTTTTTGAAAACTTGAGTGATGGAAATGAAAATAGAAGTTAAACAAACACAATTCTTATAAACTCTGTTTTACTTGGTTTGCAGCCTGTGCTACTAGTATAGGGTCCGCTATCGTTGATTGCTTTCAATGGGCAATCAAGTAATAACCCTTTCCTTCGAACATGGATTCAAAGGCAAAGGTTCGGTAAGTATAACGAAATTCGATTATAGATAAAGAAATAGTACAAATTAAATATACCAATAACTTATAATAAAGTGTAGACTTGGAAGTTGTTATCGGAGTAGCGTTTTGGCATCGTAGTAGAATTTTGGAGTAGCATGAATGTTGATTGAATGTAGAAGATGTTGGTGCCGGAAGCACCAGATCTAACCTGGTTTTGATAATGAAAAAGGGTTCAAAGTTAAGTTTATGTTGTGATCTAATGGATTTGCTAAATGTGTAGGAATGTCCTAGATTACATAGGCACGAAGTCTTGACCTATAGGGTTGAGCACGAAGTCCTGGTCGAGGACTAGGCATGAAGTCCTAGCCGAGGGCTGGGCACCGAAGACCTGACCCAGGATTGGGCACGAAGACCTGGTTCAAGGAATTGGGCACGAAGTCATGGTCGAGGACTGAGCATGAAGACCTGATCCGAAAGGTCAGGCAAAAGACTTAGCCAAGTGAAGACTACGGACAGAAATAGGGATGGGTCGAGGTACGGACGTCTCGTGATCGAGGAGTTTCGGAGATCGAGCAAAAGTCCAACAAGAGTAGCCGATTGGCAAAAGATAACTTCTTCAGAGTAAAGTAGGTGAGGACGCGTTCCCAGAAGGGAGAACAGTAGGCGTCGGTTCGACCTAAGATTTCATTTGAAATCCAAAGTCAGAATCAGACAGCTCGAGATGCCAATCATGCATTTATTATATATATTATTGTGTTCCTGACTAACCTTGATTGCAGGCTAAAAGGATCAGCTGGCTGCAATTAGGGGCGCCTGAGAGGACTCAAGCGCCCGTGAGCCAAGAGCCTGAGAGGTCTCAGGCACCCGAGAAGCCAGGCGCCTGAGAGGACTCAGACGCCCTAGAGGTGGCTCTCAATGTTGGCAAAAGCTAAGTTCGCAGTCATTGGTTGGTGGTTCCATTCAGCTCCCAGGTGCCCTAGTGCTCCTAGCCGCCCGAGAAGGGATAGAGTTTGGCCGAGTCAGCGGATAATGACGTGGTCGAATCATCGACGTGGAGGGCACCCCTATAGCCTCTCGGGCGCCTGAGTACAAGTATAAAAGGGGTTTCACCCCCTTGCTTCCAGATATCAATTCAAGCACTTGAAAACTCGGTGATAAAGCTTCTATGCTCAAGTTCTCTTGCTAAAGAAGTTCGAAGATCGACAACACGCCGCTTATACAACGAAAAGATTGTTTATTCTTTTAAAGTGTCGTTGGTATAATTTCCATTTCATTTCTGTACTTAATTCATTATACTTGTACTTCAGTTTACGAATTATAGTATTGCTCAACGAAAATGGTCAAGGACCACGGACCTTGGAGTAGGAGCTGTCACAGACTCTGAACTAAGTAAAAATAAACTGTGTTAGCAGTGTTTTAACTTGCGAGTTTCTTTATTTCCATTATGTTTACTCTCGATTCATTTTTAAAAATACGTAATCGATATTCACCCCCCCCCTCTATCGATCACAACGATCCCACAAGTGGTATCAGAGTGGGTGACTCAATCTTAGTGAAACCACTAGTTGAGCATTTTTTCGAATTTCCTTGTTATTTTCCATTAGAAAAGGTATTATTAGCTCTTTCTGATATTTTCTTTTTAATTATTTTTTGTTCATGGATTTTCTCATTTTTCGAAGTTGGTGCAACATAACTCAGGAATTTCAGTTAATATATTTCTATACTACACTGCTAATCCAATACCAAGTCTTAGAATAAAGTTTGTTGATTGTCTCTTTTCTGGACTTTCCATGGCCCAACAAGAAGGTTACAACACTGTTTGACCTCCTCCCTTCTCAGGAGAGGATTTCTCTTACTGGAAGAGTCGAATGGAGGTCTACCTAAAAACTCAGGTTAGGCCAACCATCCCGAGCTAGTCAAAATGACTTAGAACTACTACAAGATGATCAAAGGGCAGAGAAAGAAGAAGAAGATGGTTAAGCCAAAGGATGATGCAACTGAATCAAGCACCAGTCAAAAAGGCAAGACTGACATCACCTGTTATGGGTGCAACAAGAAGGGTCACTTCAAATCGGAGTGTCCAAACTTAAAGGAGGCCAAAAAGACAAGGAGGAAGAAGGCACTCCAAACAACGTGGGACGAGTCGTCTTTGGAGGATGAAGAAGAAACACCTCACTCCAACCTCCTCGCCCTAATGGAATCGGAAGAACTCGATATCGAGTTAGAAACAAAGCTGGAAGAAAGTCGCAGAACCGGAACAATATCAATGTCAGAAGACGGCCGAATCACTGTAAGTGGTTTTACCGAGTCTGATTTATATGATTTGATTTCTTATTTGTCACGTAACTTGGCCAAAGCTAACGTCTAGGTTGATTCCCTCCAAAAGGAGGTTAAAGTCCTAAAGGAGGAGGCCAACCCAAGCTCCCTGACTAAGACTTTTCAAGAAGGAACCTCAACTCAAGTTCAACAACTTAAGGAAAAGAATTCCTCCCTGAAGACTAAGGTGAAGAAACTTAGAGTTTCCCTGGAATAATTTACCTCAGGTTCCAAGAATCTTGACATGATTCTTGGAAAACAAAAATTTGTTTTCAATTTGTAACGACCCGGCCCGTCTACCGGCCCATTTACCGGTCCTCACGACCGTCGTACCGTCGTACCGTCGACCATCAACCGTGCCGTTACTCATAGTAGGTCTTCCCACCCCTGGGTGTGGATTTTTGCCTTCCCAGGATTCGAACCCTAGACCCAGGCTTAATCTAGTTCTTTTTGAATCCTGAATACCAATTGAGCTATAGCTCAATTGGTATTCAGGATTCACAAAGAACTATATTAAGCCTGGGTCTAGGGTTCGAATCCTGGGAAGGCAAAAATCCACACCCAGGGGTGGGAAGGCGCCTTTTTATTGTAACGACCCGGCCTGTTTGGCGGCCCATTTACCCAATTGATCAGAACTTGGCTACCGAACTAACTCACGGTACAGGTCTTATTACTTTGAACCAAACTAGAATCCGAGTCCAAGCAAGGGTCCCTAAACTAAGCTTGACTAATCAAGCAGGATTAAATCACTATTGGATCCCCAAGACAAAATTCATATCCTAGATAGTCCATATCGAGGTTTTAGTCTAGGGGGAGCCAATAGAAAAACTATTTTCATAATTAGATGATTTTCTTGCATGTTTCTCTGAATTATTGCTTGATGGTTGTTTATTTATTTTTCTATAAAATTGTCATGCTTAGGAATAGAATTGGTTAGATAAGGACTTAACTTGATTAAAACTTACAAAACCTAGTATTAGGGTGGGTCATGATGATAGTACGTTAGGGAAGCCTGTCTAAGGAGTCAGGTAGGGTAAAGCATACCCTATTTGGTCTTTTTAGTCCGGTGGAACTAGTCGAAGCTACTTCGTCACATCCTCGACTAGTTTGACCATGGTTTCTCAAAAAACTAACTTGAAAATAAAATTTCTTTAAAAGACATTGTCCAGGAAAGAGTCATTGCTCCAATAACAAAGAAGGTCCCTGTGCCTCGCCAAGACCTGGAAGCCGATTATTGAAATATATTTTCAATTTACTATTTGATAAACTTGAATCTAACTCAAGTTTCAATCAAATCATAGTTTTACTTAAATTCAAAAGATAAAATTAAATGCATCTCATAAAACAGATAAGGATACCCTGTTTTGTCACTTAGAATTGGGTGAGATACTTAGAACCTAAAAGATTAGTCCAACCCAAGCAACCTTACAACCTAATCAATTACACCATTAATATATTAAACCTAATTTACAATTTTACCTTATTTTAACTTTAAACAATTTTTAAAATTCAACTTAAATATTTTTCAAATTTAACTTAAACAATTTTCAAAATTCAACTTAAATATTTTTTTCAAATTTAACTTAAACAATTTTCAAAATTCAACTTAAATATTTTTCAAAATTTAACTCAAATATTTTTCAAAATTTAACTTAAATATTTTTCAAAGTTAACTCAAATTTTTTTTCAAAATTCAACTTAAATATTTTTCAAATTTAACTTAAACAATTTTCAAAATTCAACTTAAATATTTTCAAATTTAACTTAAACAATTTTCAAAATTCAACTTAAATATATTTCAAATTCAACTTAAACAATTTTTAAAATTCAACTTAAACATTTTTCAAAATTTAACTTAAATATTTTTCAAGATTTAACTTATCAATTTTTCACCATTTAACTTAACCATTTTCAAATTTAAGTTTAACCTAAAACATAATTTATTTTTAATTTTTCAAATATAAACTTAACCTACCTTTTCAAAATTTGAAATTTGTTTGTTTGTCAAAACATAACTTAATTTAACTCAAATTCTCCAAAAATTACAAACCTTTGATTTGATTGTGTACTTCAAATCACCGTTCAACCACGGTCAACCTTGGTCAACTATGCTCGCTCAGGCGCTTAACCCATTATTTTCTGCTTTAGCACGATCTTCGAGGCATCCCTGGTTTTACAAAACCACGACCACCGAGTCAAAACCACTGCCAACGTCTGAACTCGGGTGCCTGAGAAGCTACTCGGACGCTCGAAGCTTTTTCTGACCTGGGCGCCCTCCAAGGCACTCAGGCTCCCGACCGGGCTATATAAGCCCCCGCCTAGCAAACCCAACTCCACACCAAGGCACCCTTAAATCCCCTTCTACAGCTCTTCTTCTCCTTTTTTCCCCTTCTAAGCGTCCTTTGAGCGATCACAATCAACCGGGGGGCGTCCTCTCTTCCTAATTTCCGACTATGCCTCCTCGATAACATTCTAATCTATATTTTTCATTAATTTTCTTTTTTTATTATTATTATGCTATTTATTTTGTCTAGAAGATGACATGTTACACAGGCTGACCCCGTGCACCAAGCCTAGCTCAGACCCTAGGTTCCCTTCATTAGCTCTTTACAATAAGTTTGTAACTACTATCTACAAACCACTCAAAACTCACTACCTTAATAGAGGTTTCTTTAATGAATCATGTCCCTTAGTCGTAGGAGCCATAAACTATTATCAACTAGACTGGTTAGTTTATTGTACTAATTTAGTAAACACAACCTTATGTGCAGAATTCTACGACAACCTAGTCAAAATTAATGATTTTAGCTATTCTACCGTTGTCCAGTCCCTTCCTCTTACTATTACCCCTTCCATATTTACTCAATTTCTTGGACTACGACTCTCTCAATCCACTTTTATGTGTTACCCTCTTAGGGATCTTCCTTTTCCTGCTCCATACTCTCACATCACTCTTGATACACGTTATTCTTACTTTTTTGGAGGTGTGAGAGACCCTATTGTGTCGACCTTCCTATCCGTCGATCTGCAAATCCAGGATCACGCACTCTATCGAGTCTTGGTCCGCTGCATTCTACCTCTGACCTCTCGAGATGTAGCGGTTATGCGACCCTTTCACTCCTTCCAACATTACGCCATGATTCACCAACTTGATATAGACATCGAACTCTATATTGTTGGGGCAATCTATGGTCCGGAGTGACCATGTGCTTTGATGTTTGGGCAAAAGGTTTAAGTTATGTTTATCCTTGTGGTTTGATATGTGTGATTGAGTTTACAGGACTTGGTGAGTCACACATGGAGTATGCATCCGAAGGACGAGAGCCGAGGGAAGAGGACTCCAAGGGCAAACCAGGGGAAGTGGACTTCAAAGGGCATACGTGAAGGATGGCATGGAGGCAAGCCGAGGGCTTGCGTCCGCATCTGAGGGATGACAGCCGGTGGAAGAGGACTTCAAGTGGCGAGCCAAGGGAGTAGACTTGAAGACATACGTGAAGGAGGGTCTTCGGAGCGAGGGAGAGTGAATATGTAAGCTGGGCAGTCGACTGGGAATGGATCAGTCGACTGCCAGCATGGAACTCGAACTCACAGAAAGATCAGTCGACTGGTCTTGGACCAGTCGACTGGTCAGGTCAAAAATCTAGCCGTTGTGTTAGCCATTGGCTAGCTGTTGTGGTGGGATCAGTCGACTGCCCTGGCGGCAGTCGACTAGCAGCGGCTAGTTCAGCCTTATGCTCTATTTAAGAGAGCTTCATTTTGGTTGAGAGTTTCTTGATGAAATGAGCTTGGTTAGAGCTCATTAGTAGTCTTTGTTGCTCAGAAGTGTTGTCCGGGTTGTGGCGAGGTTTCTCCACTCACAAGGAGCTACACGAGCTAGCCAGAGGTAATCTAGGGAGTCATCCATCGACGAATCGGGATCGTCCACCTTATGGATAGTCGTAAAGTAGGAGCATCATCTCGAAACCACGTAAAGGTTTGGTGTTAGCATTTGGTATTGTTTTGTATTTAGTATTTCCGCTTGCGCACGCAACATTGTAGGTAGAAAATCGGAGAAAAGCTATTCACCCCCTGTTAGTAATATGAGAGAAGTGTCCTAAGGCAATCGCCTTATGATTGTAATGATTTATTTTAATAAATGAAGATTCACTATTTGAGTATACATGTTAGTGTATTTGATTGAGATCTTAAACTCATTTACTGAATGTCCACAATACAATTCACAGCATGAGAGAATTTGTGATGAATTCACAAATAGTGATTATCTCTACATGTGCAATTGTAAAGTATTGAAATTGTCCCTAGTCGATGAATTGATAAAAACGGACACTATCAATTCTGTTGAGACTAGCATGGGTTATTCTCTAATCAGCTGATTCTCACTGGCTGGTGACATTGGGATGTCCGGAGATAAACATGAATGCTAGTTAAGGGAACTAGTTCATTGGAGTGACTGGCTGTAAAACTTCATATGGTAGTCTACATATAGACATGTCAGTGAAGTTTTACTGCAGCTTAAGTGCGATGTTCCTTTGACTTGCGGTGTTCAAGTCATCTTGGTCATGGAGACTTATACTTTGACATCTTAAGCAAGCATCTCCAAGGATGTGTACACCCAGGATGATTGGGTATAAGCCAAAGTGCCCGAAGATGTTTGAACAGCCTACAAAGGATTCACCACTCCTTGCGAGGAGATGTATACCCAAGGCCTGTCGTTGGATTGTTACTCGAAGCCTCTGGCCAGAGCATGACATGTTCAGAGTATGGATCTCTTAGAGACATGAGAGTAAATAGAATCTGTAGGACGAGAAAATGTAACTTGGGCTAGGTGTGACGTAGTCAGCCTAGTGGGGACTGACACACATAGACCATGTCCTGAAGCAAGTGGGTATAAGATGGTGAAGGGAATGAGGCACGATTCATTATAGCTGCTGAAGGGTTTCAGAATCATTTCTGAGGTCAACCGTTGATCTTTCGATTAATTGGGGATCATGATGTACTACTAGGTGCCACTCATGATCATTCTATGATTGGTGAATTATAGACGGCCAACATAAATCGAAAGCCTATTTAGTCACACGCACTACGAGTAATCCGAGGGATTTAAAACGAGTTGAAAATTGGATTTTTCGATCAAGAGAGATAAGTCGAATCTGAATTTTTCAGAGACGCATCGGAAGCATAAAATGGCTAAGTCTTTTGAAGACTTATTGGACGAATTAAATGAGTTTAATTCATATGGTCTTGGCTTGGGTTTGGCCGGCCAAAGAGGGTCCCCACCCTCTTTGTTTGGCCGGCCACATCAAAAGGGAGAACCAAATTGTTTGGTTCAAGTTATAAAATAAACCAAGCGTGGTTTGTTTTATAAAATTATGGATAATATATAAATTTTATAAACCAAGGTTTTGGTTTATTATTTTCATGGAAATTAAAATAAACTTGAATAGTTTATTTTATTTTATAAAATCAATTATGAATTGATTTTCCATGATAAGAAAAATTTATATAATAAATTTCTTATGAAATTTTATTCCATAAAGAAAAGGGAGACATGGTTGTTTTTATTATAAATTAAATTATGATAAAAACTTGGCATGATGGAATAATTCATAGAAAAATTTATATGATAAATTTCTTATGAAAATTTATTCCATAAAAAGGAGACTTGGCGGTTGAGAGGCTACTATATAAAGGAACCAAGGCAAGGCTTGGAAATCAATCCAAGAGATCTAGGAATAAGCCCTCTCTCTCTCTCCTTCTCTCCCTCTCCCTTCTCTAGTGCCGCCGGCCCTAGAGGCCCTTGTTGCCGTGAGCCACAACCACCACCGGCCTCCTTCTCCGGCGTCCAAGCTCCGGCGATCAGCCACCTTTGGCCACCAAGAAGCCGCCACAAGAAGAAGAAGAAGCGGGTGCAACTCCTTCCTTCTTCCCGGAATCTTGATTCCATTCTTCGTTTGGTGGTTAGTCTTTCCATCTCTCTCTTGGTATTCTTGTCGTGCCTTTGGAGAATCTAGTAGTTCTTGTCGGCACGAAACTCGTGGCTTTGCGAAGTCATCCCGAAGAAAACTCGGAGTGGACGCGAATAGAGGCGGAGCTTCCAAGGGACGCTACGGTTGGATCTCGTCCCTTTCTTCGAGTTACGCGAGGTAACAAGTAAATTAGTTTACGTTTCTACAAAATAATAAATATATGATCATGTCTACACAACATAAGGTTGCATGCTAGATGTGTGGTTAAATAATTTGAGAAATTATTTATGCTATATCTTCCGCTGCACGAAATTAAATTAAAAAATTACTAACCCGCATCCATGTCAACATGCACCCAGTCCCAACAGTGGTATCAGAGCCGGTTAGTGTTCGACATAATCATATAATTGTTTTGCGGAAAACTTTGTCATGATCTCAATTTTGGAAAATTTTCCAATCATGGATACTTTCCAATTATGGTAAATTTTAGATTTAGGAATTTCAAAGTTTGGAAATCCTCATGAAATTTCGCAAACTTTTGAAATATCCCTATTTCTGAAATTTTATGATAATTGCGAAAGCTTTCCAATTTTAGAAATTTCCTATTTTAGAAATTTTTCTATTTTGAAAATATGTAAGTTTTCTTTGTACCAGAAACTTATAATTATTCTGAAAATTTTATTTTTGGAAACTTTCTATTTATGAAAAGCTCGCAATTTTGGGCACTTTCTTTCAAGAAAGTCTAGACAAATTATGAATATTAATTGGCATTTGAATTCATAATTGGAAATTAAATTATTTACAAAATTCTTTATTTTGGATTGAGCCTCGGGGAGCCGTCCAATTTAAAGTTAGTTGTTATAATTAAATTTCCTAAATTGAATTTAAATTGTCAAATGTTTAATTTGGATTGAGCCTCGGGGAGCCGTCCAAATTATATTATCAATAAATTCTTATTTTGGATTGAGCCTCGGGGAGCCGTCCAAATTAAGTTGTTTATTGATATTAATTTTCCATAAATAAAATATGTGATCAAATCTTGGAAATTTTTGAGGTGATTCTCAAACGACAATTTCCTTATTTGATTTATGAGGTGATGCTCATACATATTATTGTCTCCAAAATTAATTAGGAAATTGTTTCCTATAGAGTATATTTCCTTAGATAAGATTTTCATGAAAATAATATGTGGTTGAATTAAGGGAATCTGTCTCTTAATTTAATAAGATTTGATTTAGAGAAATCAAAGTCTTAAACATATTATTTCCGAAATTGATTATGACAATTTAGGAAAATGTTTCCCAAAACAATTCCTTGAATAAAGTGTGAAATTGGAATTAGGAAATCTGGTTCCTAATTCAATTAATGAGACTTGATAAATTTAGTCACATACATACTTTATTAAGGAAATCGTTAGAACATGACATAATTATATGTCATGAATGTGCTTAAAAGAAAAGGATGAGACCAAAAATCCCTTACAAAATATTAAGGTCAACACCTTCCATTAATATGGTTAGAACCGGAGTTTTGTTTCTCGTTTGGGTTGATGGACACATCCATGCCCGGCTTGAACCTCAACATGTTCAAACCATGGAATTAGTTTATGATTAATATAGTTGGAGTCAGAGGTCAATCCTTAGTTTTGGTTGTTGGACACATCCAAGTCTGACTAAACGGTTGAATGAGCTCCAACCATATTAAAACTATTTCTTGATTAATGGGTCAGCCGTAAGCTTGGAGCATCGATTTGTTGTGCCACAGCCAAGGTCGATGTAAAGAGAGGTGCAGTTGGGTACTATGTATAATGATTGCATACTTGTTAATGAGTTAACAACCAAATGATTTATGCAAACATTCAATTAGTTGATAGCATAATGTGATAGTTACATATGTGTGATATGTAATCGGTAAAATTACCTACCTTCATAGCTAAGAATAACTTGATGGCCACAGCCATGGTTGTTCTTATCTATGGTTGGATATCAACCTATTTGGAGATGTTCCTACGATCTCCCGAATTGATAAAAAGGGTTATTCGATTCGAAAAAAAAAATAAGATTTAATTAATGTATGTTGATGCATTTTTTATCATTCTTCTCACATAAGCTCAATTTGTATTTCTAGGATAATCACTTGATCATGTCTTCTCTGAATTTGCGTTCCATTTTGGACACCAATAAGTTGACTGGGCCAAACTTCATGGACTGGCTTCGAAACCTGAGGATAGTCCTCAAGGCAGAAAAGCTTGCTTATGTCCTTGAAGAACAACTTCCCAACCGTCCTCCAGAAAATGCAACTCCAGACTAGTTAGTGGCCTATCAGAAACATGTGACCGATTCTGAACTTGCGAGTTGCATCATGCTAGCCGCTATGGTGTAACGACACGGTCTCTCAACACCTTTGGCGGCCAAATCAACATTTGGCGGCCCAACAACCTGGCCCGTAGGCCCAACAACCTGGCTGCCAAATCAACATTTGGCGGCCCAACTATGTCGTCGACCAACAACCGATGTCGACGACCAACAACCGTGTCGTTACTCACTAGGTCTTTCCACCCTTAGCCAGTGGATTTTTGCCTTCCTCAGGATTCGAACTCTAGACCTCCAGGATAAGTACTAGAGTTTATGAATCCTGATACCAATTGAGAGCTCAATTGGTATCAGGATTCATAAACTCTAGTACTTATCCTGGAGGTCTAGAGTTCGAATCCTGAGGAAGGCAAAAATCCACTGGCCAAGGGTGGAAAGACCTAGTGAGTAACGACACGGTTGTTGGTCGTCGACATCGGTTGTTGGTCGACGACATAGTTGGGCCGCCAAATGTTGATTTGGCAGCCAGGTTGTTGGGCCTACGGGCCAGGTTGTTGGGCCTATGGGCCAGGTTGTTGGGCCGCCAAATGTTGATTTAGCCGCCAAAGGTGTTGAGAGACCGTGTCGTTACAATAAAAAGGCGCCTTTTTATGTAGCGATCTCGGCCTCTATGGTCCCCGCAGGCAACCCTCTAGGCCCGAGACCCTACGGGTCTTTCCACCCCTGGCCAGTGGATTTTTGCCTTTCCTAGGATTCGAACTCTAGACCTCCAGGCTAAGTACTAAAGTTCCTGAATCCTGGTACCAATTGAGCTCTCAATTGGTACCAGGATTCAGGAACTTTAGTACTTAGCCTGGAGGTCTAGAGTTCGAATCCTGGGGAAGGCAAAAATCCACTGGCCAGGGGTGGGAAGTACTTGTGAGTAATGACCGCCCAAGAGGTCGCCAAAGGGGCCGCCAAATAGGATTTGGCCACCCAAGGGGCCGAGGGTCGCCAAGTGGGCCGCCAGTTGGGCCGCCCAAGGGGCCAAGGGGCCGGGTCGTTACATATGGTACCTGAGCTGAAGAAGCAGCATGAGCATATGGATGCTTATACCATCATCTTCCATCTTCATGAGCTGTTTGACGAGCAGGCGACACTACAAGAAAAAAGTTAAACAACAACGCTTTTTCCGCATTGTCGTTAATGCTTAAAAAGCGTTGTAGATGAAGCCGTTGTAGAAAGTATATCTACGACAACGCTTTTTCCGCGTTGTGGTTTGGAGCAAAGACAACGCTTTTTTCGCGTTGTCTATTGGTTTTTAAAAAGCGTTGTTATTGACGGTGTTGTTAAAAGTCGGGTATCAAAGACAACGCGGAAAAAGCGTTGTGGTTTGGCACAAAGACAACGCAAAAATCGTGTTGTGTATTGTTACTTAAAAAATGTTGTCTTTTTAATAGGCAGTGTTTTTCACAATTTATAATATTCACAATTTATAAATATTTTTATTCACAATTGATAATATTCACAATTTACAATATTCATAATTTACAAGCATTTTTATTCACTATTGATAATATTCACAATTTACAAGAAAGATTGAAGGGCTTTCTTCCTCAACTTCCCCAAAGCCAGTAAGCTTATCAAATTCATCATCATCGATCAACCCCCGCTTTAGCTTCTTCAATAAACGGTACTCTTGATCCAACTCCACTGCATCCTCTTTGGTCTGAATGGCACGACGCTTTTTGCCCGTTTTCTTCTTCATAACAGTGGCAGTAGATTCCGGTTTCTTCTTCACTTGTTTTTGTTTAGGCTCTTCTTCTTGCTTGCTTTGCAAAATCTTCTGTCTTTGCTTCTCTCTGGCTTTATTCCTATTGATTGTATGCAAAACATGCGACTGAATCATTCAAACGTAAGGTAATGTGCAATAATATATTGTCAAATAAAATTCATATAAACAAACCCCATGATGTGAACCGTTGCAAATTATATATAATTTGGATTTAAACTAACAAGGTACAGGTGCAGATTCAAGTTCTTGATGTTAAATCATGTAATGAGGATGGAAACTGCATCATGTTTTGGAGCCAGAATTTCATACTATAAGTATCACCAACTATAAGAAGAGGAAGTTGCTTACTTGTACTTGATCTGTGTCAAATCAATATCATGGATGGGTGAGAAACCCTCGATCGATAGAGAGTGATGCTTCACCTCTGGCATTGATGGGATCTGCAGCAAACCATATCCCATAGCCAGTTTCCCAATCTCTAGATCTTTCCACCTGTAAGGATGTGCCATCAAACACTTTAAAGATGGTACAACATCAATGGGAAAAAAAGTGTAAAGGGGAACCTGAATATATAAGAACAGTGATGTTCTTTATATGCACGAATGTATGACACAAATGCTTTGATCCCCTTCTCCATCACATCGCGGTCTTCTTTAGCTGCATCTCTGATCTGTAACAGATGTAGATCTTTGAGATAATTGCCATTCCGGAAAAGATAGAAAAGTAGTGCTCCCACTTGTTAGCACATGGCTTGCAATAGGAAATGTTGAATTTAGAAGATCACAGCTGAGCTATTTTTTGAGGTTATTGGGTCATCGAAGTGAGAACAGGGAGTCACGAAAAGTAACGATGATGTTGTTTCCATTTCTCATATTTCTGGTCTCACTAGGTAAAATGTTACCTTCTATTTCTAGTTAGAAGTTAATTTAAAATAATTAATTCAACCTCAAACTAATGACCAACAAGAAAGATGGAAATTTCTTTTTCACATTTCTTAAACAAAACTATAGTATTGAATGGAAGTTGCTAAGTGTAAGAAGCTCGTGATGGGGTTAAAAAAATGACAAACTAATAGCCTAGTATAATTTCAAAGATGTTTGAGTACTAACAAAAAATATCCATCATTCCTGCTAATCAAAAGAAAAATCAAGCAAGTAAGAATGTAATAAAAAACTTGGAATGGAAGATGGGACCACTTCAAGGATGATCTTACCAGAGGAACCATGTCAAATTCAGTATCTAAGCAAGTTCTCTCTTTAAGAGGGACTCTTCTCAGTTGCAGGAACTCTACATAATCATCCTCCTGAACACAGAATACAATATTAAGTCATGGGCAAATATCTCAATTCACAAGTTTTAAAAATATCCATACCCTCTCAATAGAAATAGAATAATTTCTTCTAGTTTATTTTAGTTGGGGCATTTCTTTCCTGAAACTTACACTCTTAAAGGGCTCAGGAGATTTTTCACGGAGTTCTAGTATATACGTGGCTCTCTTCTCTCCGATGCCCTACACAATGGGCAAAAGATTTAGCAAATTATTCCACTGGAAAAGGGAGAAAGATAAATATCTAATTTTAAATGTACCTTTAATCCTTTCAGCTCCTCCCTTGCAATGCCAAAAGAAGAGGGGAAGTCTATCAAATATTTGGGCTCAAAAAAAAAAAGTACAGTGGAATATTTAATAGAAGTTAACAATGAAACATTAGATGATATCGTTCACAATGGGTAATGATGCCTACACTGAATACATTAGTGAACTGTGATGCCTTTTATATTCAGTTTTCATTCTAATGTAGCCACAACTTTCTATTAGACTAAAAACCGATCATAGAGTAAAATGTAAAGCAGAAAATTACAGTGTTGACCTCCAACTGCAGTTTTATTAGCTTCCCTGGAAGAACTTGAATTGAGAAAGCGACCTCATTCATAATAGAATATTTAAGTTATAGGAAATGAAATTTTATTGACCGACATGGAAACTAATTTCTTATCTGAATAGAAATGAAAAAAAAATGGTGATCTTTAAACTTACTTGCTAGTTCCTGGTACTGACCAGTTGCATCAGCAGCCAGCTTCCCATCTAATATAAGTCTAGGAGTAGTGCTCTCAATTTTAGTTTGTTCATTTGTATGGCAAAATATTGACCCCTTTTGATATCAACAGAAACATTAAAATGATATGTCACTGTCCCATACTGAAAACTGAAGTAAAATTTTAGTATTGAGTGAAAAAACTGACCCCTTTTGGCTTGGTGTGCTCTTCATGACTTGGATCGACAAAATCAGAAATTCCCTGAAGAAGAAAAAAAATCATTCTGCTAAGAATTGCAAAGAACCCTAAAATTTCTCTCAACAAAGGAGAGTTTCTCTCTCAAGTGAGAATTCTTAGAATTCTATGGACCTACTGTGATGGAAGAATAGAATTTTGTCCCTCATATTTGCATCAACAACATAAATATTAAGATGAATATTTAGCGAACAGGCTCCACTGAACAACATAAATATTATTTTTGCTAAACATAATACCTTCATGATCTCATTTGTATTTAGCGAACAGGCTCCACTGAGCAATTCCCTGAGAACAAAAGTAAATAATAAAGAATTACTTCTTATAAAGATAGGCATTGTGTTAACAGAAGATACCTTTCCTTTACACCAAACGAAAATTCATTTTCTTTCTCAATTGAACCAAATGAGGAAGCACTTGTCATCTTTGGACTGCTTCACATACCTCCATATGTTACAACTACAAAAGAATATAAAGCATACCTAGATGGACTTGTGAGGTAGAAACATGCTCGTTTGCAGTTTGTAGCATCTACATGCTCAACTAACAGGTCAACATCTTCCTCCTATATATTACACTGACAGAAGATTACAAAAGCTAGAAAATTTACACTGATAACTATTATACAGATATCTTGTACTTGCATATTAATGCAAGCAAACATCCTTTCACTGCATGTGACAAGTTTTCCAAACTCACAAGTTTTACAACACATCATCAATCACTTAAGAGTTTCACGAGTTTTTCAATTCACAAGTTTCATAATCAATCCGCGATTGGGGCCAACTTCTGAAGCTCGATCTCATAACTATCCTTTAACACTGCCTAAAAAAATGGAATTAGAAATTATAGAAAATACAATATAATGTAAGCTACTTTTAAAAAAAACATCATTCCATGAACTTAAATCTAAATAGAATAATGATCTTGTAATTCAACGAGCGGTTCACAAATTTAAAAAGTTCCGTGCAATAAGAAAGTTCAGAAAGGATAAGTGTCACTACTATCAAGCCTCGTGACCAACAAATTTTAGATGTCTGATAAAAGTGTTGTACGCAAAATCAAGAACCTCATTCTAAAACTTATAATTGCATTAGTATCAGATGTACAACCTGGTATTCAAGAACAACAGATGTAAAGGAGTAGATGCACCTATCTCATTTTGGTCCTGAAGCAACTTATCCAACTTCGGCCAAAGAAACTCCCTCCTGAAAGTACAATTGATATTTTATATTCCACAGAGGAGTAATGGGATAGTAATGGGCAAAAGAGAAAAAAGAAAAAAAAACTAAAAAATAACCGTAGCCAACATTGGAATTTGGATGGCATGCATACTGATACTACATACCATGCAGTGAAGTCATCCTCAATACACTGATCATCATCTCCCAACCCCACATAGACAATGCGCTTGGCACCTATGCAGAGCAAAAAAAAACAGAAGAATATCCAAGAATGAATCTTAAGATCATTGAACACATTTACAAACTTGCACATGACGACTACATTACAGTTGTATGTATGAGACTCACAGATAACATGGCTAATCAAATGTTTCTTAGTAACTCATCATACAATGTTGGCTTTACAAGTTTTTAGAGTAACAATTAGTCTACCAAGCAAGTTAAATTCTCTAGAAAAATGAAATGCATGAACTTTGAACTTGAAACTGAAGATAGGATTTAAAGTCAGCTCAAGTAGTATATATGACTTAGTCAAATCACAATCTTAATAAATTGAGTAGACCTTGCTCATGAAGCAGTTCATCAACCACTGTAGCAACCTTTGCAACGACACAATACACAAATATATCAGCCAAGCAATTCCCACAAAAAGAATACTGACAATTTCATCATGCCAAACCTTATTAAAATGTTCATATTGCTGATTGCCTGAAACAAACACACCAAATTGAAGATTTTCCAACCAGGTTCCTCTCTCTTTCCCCTATAATAAACTAATAATCGGCAATCGATCAAGCAAAAGGATTATTGGTAGAATAGATTAACTAAATGTGCATGCTTCAAAACCTCTGTAAACCATTTGTAGAACCGGGCAGCATTATCAGTAGGCTCGCCATCTCCTTGCCTAAAGAACATAAAGGGATCAGCTCGAACTTTGAGAAAATTGAATTCCTGGCTTTCAACTTACGTAGCCAAGAAGAACAAAGCCAAGCTCTCCTTTTTCAAGTTCTCCTCGTACTCATCATCCTCAGTAGCATATTCATCCTATAATCGAGGGGGAAAGCTACAAATCAATCAATGAATCAGTAGTTTTCCAATTATCTGAAACAGAAGGAAGATGATCTTACGATATCCACGACTTTAAATATGGCATCAGGGTACCATGCCTTCGCCTCCTCAGCCAGCGCCTAGAACAATCGAAAGTTATGGGAGAAAATTTTAAAAAATTTTGAACTACTCAGATCAAAACCCTAACCTTTGCGAACCCCTCAGCCAATCCCGGTTTGCGTCCCGAAGAAGACGGTGACCTTCTTCCTCTCTTGGTCCTCCTCCACATCTAGCTGGGTCTTCATGACCGGCGGCTTGGCAGGCTTACTTCCGCTCGATGTCCGGACGAAGAAGATCGATGCGCAGCCGACGAGGATGGCGACGACGGTGCTCAGGATGACGATCAACCATTGGTTCTCTGCGGAGGCATCCCAGCGCCGGAATCGAGCGCATCTCCACCAGAGAGGGAGGTGATGACAGCGGAGATGTTCAGCAGCGCGAGGGAATATGCGAAGCAGAGGGATTCGGCAACGTTTGGCGCTTAGGGTTTTGGCAAAGAGGGGAAAAGTGAGAATGGAGTTTTGGCGCTTAGGGTTTTGGCAAAGAGGAGGAAAATGTCGATTTCGTGGAGAGGAGAGGACGAGGGAGGTGGCAATGAGCGAGGTGGAGGGAGGTGGAGGGAGATATTTCGGGGAGAAAAGAAGCGCGGAGAGATTTTTCGCGAGCCACCGAGGGTTGGCAATGAGCGAGGTGGAGGGAGGGGATGTGTTTTTTATTTTAGCGGGAAATACGACAACGCTTTTAAAAAACGCTTTTGTAACAGCGTTGTCTTTCATCCGAAACCACAACACTAAGCACATCGCATCATTATAAAATGTTGTCGTTATTAAAAAGTAAAACACATAGACAACGCTTTTCACTAAAAACGTTGTAAAACAAAAAAAGACAACGTTTTTTTTAAAAACGTTGTCAATTGGGCGTTGTTGATTGCAAACATTCTTGTAGTGCAAGATCCGAAAGGTTTGAGGTCTCAGGACTCCTCTTCACCTCTAAGATGCAGGAAGGCACTTCTGTCTCACAGTTTGTGTTGAAGATGTTGGGGTACATTGAGCGACTGGGCACACTCGATTTTGCAATGTATCACGAAATAAGTATTGACTTAATTCTGCATTGTTTGCCCAAAAGTTACTCACAATTTGTGATGAACTATCGGATGAACAAGCTGGAGACTACCATTCCTGAGTTGCTCAACCTGCTGAAGACTGTAGAGCCTTCTGTGAAGCAGGATCAGAACACAATACTGTTAGTTGGTTCCTCGAAGAAAGTTTCTAAGAGGAAGGCCAAAGAACAGAATAAGGGAAAGAAAAAAAAGGCCAAAAAGACTGGAAAGACACCAAAAGGCACTTACCATCACTGCGGCAAGGAGGGTCACTGGCGAAGAAACTGCAAGGTTTATCTTGAGTCCTTGAAGAAGAAGGCATCCGATGCCCCATCCTCTTCAGGTATCTTCGTTAATGAATGTCACTCTATTTCCTCAACCACCTGGGTACTTGATACTGGGTGCAGGTCACATATATGTAATGATATACAGGGGCTAAGGAATAGAAGAAGACTCGTCAAGGGAGAAGTGAATTTGCGAGTTGGAAATGGAGCAAAGATTGCTGCTGTTGCCATCGGAACATATTTGCTAAAGCTCCCTACTGGACGTGTCTTAGAATTGGATAATTGTTATTTTGTTCCTTCATTAATAAAGAACATTGTATCTATTTCATGCTTGAATGAAAAGGGTTATCATTTAACTTTTAGTAACAATTGTTATTACATAACTTTAAATGGTGTTCTTTATGGGACCGGAACTTTGTGCAATGGTATCTACACGTTAGATTTATCCGGTGACGTTTTCAATATCGAAGTTAGCAACAAACGTGCTCGAATAGATAATCAAATAGACTCCTATACGTGGCATTGTTGTCTTGGCCATGTAAGTAAGAAACGCATGACCAAATTACACCGATGTGGAATTCAGGAATCATTTGAACCCGGTTCATTTGATACATGCGAATCATGCTTAAAAGGCAAGATGGCCAAATTATCCTTTTCCGGAAAAGGTAAACCAGTGGGAGAATTGCTTGGTCTAATACATACTGATGTATGTGGACCAATGTCAACTCTTGCACAAGGAGGCTATAGCTACTTCATTACCTTTATCGATGATCACTCACGATTCGGGTATGTGTTCTTAATGAGACACAAATCTGAATCCTTTGAGAAATTCAAAGGGTTCAGAAGTGAAGTAGAGAAACAGCTTGGCAAAAGTATTAAGATACTTCGATCCGATCGGGGTGGTGAATACTTAAGTCAAGAGTTTCAAGATTATCTTAGGGACAATGGGATATTGTCTCAATGGACTCCGTCGTATACACCACAGCATAATGGTGTATCTGAGAGGTGTAATCGAACCTTGATGGACATGGTTAGATCTATGATGAACCATACAACTCTACCAAAATCCTTTTGGGGCTATGCACTTAAGACAGCTGTTTACTTGCTAAACAGAGTCCCGACCAAGGTAGTCTCTACTACTCCATATGAGACGTGGAATAGTAAGAAACCTCATTTAACTCACCATAAAATATGGGGTTGTCCTGCTTATGTGAAGCGGACTGTATCAAACAAATTGGATGCTAAGTCTGATAAATATCTATTTATTAGATACCCTAAGGAAACGAAGGGTTACCAATTCTATCATCCTTGGAACAAAAGGTATTTGTTTCAAGGCATGCTGTATTTCTAGAAAAAGAATTTCTTTTATAAGAAAACAGTGGGAGTAACATTGAACTTGAAGAAGTTCAAGGAACTCCAATAGACATTACGGAGACACCTAGTCAAGACCCACAACCGAGAACTCATGATGATGAGCTATTAGTTGAACCTAAAACAACACCACCTCTTCGTAGGTCTGATAGGACACGCAATATTCCAGAGAGATACGGATTTCTCATAAGTGAATCAAACGACTTGTTACTCATTAGCGATGACGAACCTATCAGTTATGAAGTTGTTCTGAAAATTTTAGAAAGGGACAAATGGCTTGAAGCCATGAAGTCGGAAATGGATTCCATGTACCAAAATCAAGTATGGGACTTGGTTAACCCACCTGAAGGGATTAAGCCCATAGGGTGCAAGTGGGTTTTCAAGAAGAAAACCGACATGGAAGGTAATGTTGTTACCTTTAAGGCTAGATTAGTGGCAAAAGGATATCGTCAGAAACAAGGAATTGATTATGACGAAACCTATTCGCCAATAGCTATGCTTAAATTCATTCGAATGCTCCTGGCCATAGCAGCTCATTATGACTATGAGATATGGCAAATGGATGTGAAAACAGCTTTCCTTAATGGAAACCTGCTTGAGGATGTATACATGATACAACCTGAAGATTTCACATCGGTTGATAAAACCAAAGTATGCAAGCTTCGACGATCCATATATGGACTGAAGCAAGCATCCAGGAGCTGGAACATCCGTTTTGATGAGACAATCAAAGAGTTTGATTTCTCACAAAATCTTGACAAACCTTGTGTGTACAAGAAGGTCAGTGGGAGTGCAGTCGTATTCCTAGTGTTATATGTCGATGACATATTACTTATAGGAAACGATATATCAGTCTTACAGTCAGTTAAAATTTGGTTGTCCAAAACATTCTCCATGAAAGACCTGGGAGAAGCAACCTATATCCTTGGGATTAGAATCTATAGAGATAGATCAAAACGATTGCTTAGTCTTTTGCAGTCTACATATATAGACCGATTGCTAAAAAGGTTTAGCATGTCGGAATCCAAGAAAGGTTATCTTTCCATCAGGCATGGGATCAACCTTTCAAAGTCTATGTGTCCGCGCATAGAAAACGAGAGGATTTGCATGAATAAGATCCCTTATGCATCCGCAATAGGATCTATCATGTATGCTATGTTATGTACTAGGCCCGATGTATCGTATGCTCTGAGCGTCACAAGCAGATACCAGTCAGATCCAGGAATGGATCATTGGGCGGCTGTCAAGACAATCCTCAAGTACTTAAGAAGAACTAAGGATGTGTTCCTAATATATGGGGAAGGTGATATGGTAATACGTGGGTATACAGATGCCAGTTTCCAGACAGATAAGGATGACTCCAAATCTCAGTCTGGATACGTATTTATTTTCAATGGAGGCGCAATACGTTGGAAGAGTTCCAAATAAGACACCGTAGCGGATTCTACCACGGAAGCAGAATATATTGCAACTTCGGAAGCAGTAAAGGAAGCAGTCTGGATCAAGAAGTTTGTCTCAGAACTTGGTGTGGTTCCAACCATTGATGAAGCAATACCGGTTTACTGCGACAAGAATGGAGCTATTGCACAAGCAAAGGAACCAAGGTCTCATCAGCGATCCAAACATGTGCTTCGCCGCTATCATCTGATCAGAGAGATTATAAGTAGGAATGATATACAAATTGAGAAAAGTCCTACTAAAAGGAATTTAGAGGATCCTTTAACTAAGGCCTTGCCTTAAAGCAAGTTTGAGGGTCATGTTAGAGCCTGTGGTATTGGATACCGTAGCGATTGGCATTAGGCCAAGTGGAAGTTTGTTAGTAATATGAGAGAAGTGTCCTAAGGCAATCGCCTTATGATTGTAATTATTTATTTTAATAAATGAAGATTCACTATTTGAGTATACATGTTAGTGTATTTGATTGAGATCTTAAACTCATTTACTGAATGTCCACAATACAATTCACAGCATGAGAGAATTTGTGATGAATTCACAAATAGTGAGTATCTCTACATGTGCAATTGTGAAGTATTGAAATTGTCCCTAGTCGATGAATTGATAAACATGGACACTATCAATTCTGTTGAGACTAGCATGGGTTATTCTCTAATCAGCTGATTCTCACTGGCTGGTGACATTGGGATGTCCGGAGATAAACATGAATGCTAGTTAAGGGAACTAGTTCATTGGAGTGACTGGCTGTAAAACTTCATATGGTAGTCTACATATAGACATGTCAGTGAAGTTTTACTGCAGCTTAAGTGCGATGTTCCTTTGACTTGCGGTGTTCAAGTCATCTTGGTCATGGAGACTTATACTTTGACATCTTAAGCAAGCATCTCCAAGGAGGTATGGACCCAGGATGATTGGGTATAAGCCAAAGTGCCCGAAGATGTTTGAACAGCCTACAAAGGATTCACCACTCCTTGCGAGGAGATGTATACCCAAGACC
This sequence comes from Boesenbergia rotunda, assembly GCA_024364735.1. Taxonomy (NCBI): domain Eukaryota; kingdom Viridiplantae; phylum Streptophyta; class Magnoliopsida; order Zingiberales; family Zingiberaceae; genus Boesenbergia; species Boesenbergia rotunda. Next base: position 60,918 of record JAGFNQ010001133.1, read on the forward strand.
TGTCGTCGGATTGTTACTCGAAGCCTCTAGCCAGAGCATGACATGTTCAGAGTATGGATCTCTTAGAGACATGAGAGTAATTAGAATCCGTAGGACGAGAAAATATTACTTGGGCTAGGTGTGACGTAGTCAGCCTAGTGGGGACTGACACACATAGACCATGTCCTGAACCAAGTGGGTATAAGATGGTGAAGGGAATGAGGCACGATTCATTATAGCTGCTGAAGGGTTTCAGAATCATTTCTGAGGTCAACCGTTGATCTTTCGATTTATTGGGGATCATGATGTACTACTAGGTGCCACTCATGATCGTTCTATGATTGGTGAATTATAGACGGCCAACATAAATCGAAAGCCTATTTAGTCACACGCACTACGAGTAATCCGAGGAATTTAAAACGAGTTGAAAATTGGATTTTCCGATCAAGAGAGATAAGTCGAATCTGAATTTTTCAGAAACGCATCGGAAGCATAAATGGCTAAGTCTTTTGAAGACTTATTGGACGAATTAAATGAGTTTAATTCATATGGTCTTGGCTTGGGTTTGGCCGGCCAAAGAGGGTCCCCACCCTCTTTGTTTGGCCGGCCACATCAAAAGGGACAACCAAATTATTTGGTTCAAGTTATAAAATAAACCAAGAGTGGTTTGTTTTATAAAATTATGGATAATATATAAATTTTATAAACCAAGGTTTTTGTTTATTATTTTCATGAAAATTAAAATAAACTTGAATAGTTTATTTTATTTTATAAAATCAATTATAAATTGATTTTCCATGATAAGAAAAATTTATATAATAAATTTCTTATGAAATCTTATTCCATAAAGAAAAGGGAGACATGGTTGTTTTTATTATAAATTAAATTATGATAAAAACTTGGCATGATGGAATAATTCATAGAAAAATTTATATGATAAATTTCTTATGAAAATTTATTCCATAAAAAGGAGACTTGGCGGTTGAGAGGCTACTATATAAAGGAACCAAGGCAAGGCTTGGAAATCAATCCAAGAGATCTAGGAATAAGCCCTCTCTCTCTCTCCTTCTCTCCCTCTCCCTTCTCTAGTGCCGCCGGCCCTAGAGGCCCTTGTTGCCGTGAGCCACAACCACCACCGGCCTCCTTCTCCGGCGTCCAAGCTCCGGCGATCAGCCACCTTTGGCCACCAAGAAGCCGCCGCAAGAAGAAGAAGAAGCGGGCGCAACTCCTTCCTTCTTCCCGGAATCTTGATTCCGTTCTTCGTTTGGTGGTTAGTCTTTCCATCTCTCTCTTAGTATTCTTGTCGTTCCTTTGGAGAATCTAGTAGTTCTTGTCGGCATGAAACTCGTGGCTTTGCGAAGTCATCCCGAAGAAAACTCGGCGTGGACGCAAATAGAGGCGGAGCTTCCAAGGGACACTACGGTTGGATCTCGTCCCTTTCTTCGAGTTACGCGAGGTAACAAGTAAATTAGTTTACGTTTCTACAAAATTTTAAATATATGATCATGTCTACATAACATAAGGTTGCATGCTAGATGTGTGGTTAAATAATTTGAGAAATTATTTATGCTAAATCTTCCGCTGCACATAATTAAATTTAAAAATTACGAACCCGCATCCATGTCAACATGCACCCGGTCCCAATACCCCCCCCCCCTCTAGCTTCACGGTAAGATCCTAATAAGTGGTATCAATGCGAAGGTTCACTCGTCTACGGACTAATCACCGGGAGAGCAAAAAGCTAGAGGAAGATGGTTTCGGAAGGTCCACTAGGATGGGATATTAGGATTTCACCTCCATACGACCGTGATGACTTTGATTATTAGAGGAAGCGCTTGGAGACATGGTTCCAAATGGATTAAGATTATTGGACCACATTGGAAGTTCCATTTCAAGCTCCAACGGACAAGAAGGGAAAATGCCTTCGACCTCGGTATTGAACCAAGAATCAAACAAAAGAAGCGGAGGCGGATAAGGAGGTAACTAGAATTGTATTAAATTTATTACCTTCATATATTGTGTCAACTGTAGGAGAACACAAGAATGCATATAAGCTATGGAGAAAGGTGATAGCTCTACATGAAAATTTGGCACAAGGACAAGGAGAAGAAGAGTCCAAGGAAAAGGAGTAATTGGTCCAAGGGAAGGAGAATGACCAATCGGAAGTTGAGTCGAGTTCAACATCCGAAGAGGAGGAGAAAATGGCATCATCCACATCCTCAAGTTAGGAAGAAATAGAAGAAGTCTCCACTTCAAGGATTGAGGGGGAGGAAGAACCATCCTCAATACCGGAACAAGAAGAAGTCTCCACCTCCACCAAAGTAAAGTCAAAGGAACATATAATTTGCTTTGGGTGCAATAAAAAAGGACAATACAAGGACAAGTGTCCATTGGGTAAGAAAAAGGAGGTAAACCCTAAACTCAAATCAAGTGATTTGAAAACTAACATGAGTTGTAGGGATGGAGCAAAGAAGGATAAGAAGCATATAAGGTGCTTCACATGTGGTGAGCTAGGGCACTATCACACCAAATGCTCAAGGAAAGAAGAATTCAAGAAATTGGAGCATTTGAGGAAATGAGAGAAGGAGGAGAAGAAGAGAAGCTCACATCAAGGAGGAGCTACAAGGGTAAGGGAGGTAATCCCTAACTTTTAGTTTAAATATAATTCAAATTTAAACTCCTCCATGCATGTTAGAAAAAATGTCCATTATTTATCCATGCATAATTTTGGTTTCAAATATCATGATAAAAGTAGGGTTAATGTTGCATATCAAAACCCTAGGGAATTCATGCAACATGATAAACCTAGAGCTTTTAGACCTAAGGATCAAGGCACAAATCCCAAGAAGGGGAGACATATGCCAAGAAATGTGGGTAGGTCTAGGAATGTCGAAGGTGGACATGTTGGTTCTAGGGTTGAAAACCTAGAAAGGAATAATCAAACTTTAAGGGAAAAGCTTGATAAATTAGAGAAAATCCTAGAAAGATTCACTATTGGATCTAAAGGTTTAGGTATGGACAATGATAGATCGGGTTTAGGATATCGGTCTAAGTTCTCCAATGCCAATGAAAAGAAGTATGCTAGGGTAGCATATAACTATGGCAAGGAGGGTAAGTCCAAAAATGGCAAGGGAATGCCATTTAAAAGCAAGGAAAAAGTCTTAACTAAGGACAAGGGGTCCAAGGTTAAGAGAGTGAAGGTTGTAGACCAAGAGTCACCGGAGGTACACCGATGTGGTCTAGTATTTGTTGAGTCACCTAGGGAGGTAGCTAAGGCTAAGAGCTCAAGGGGGAGCTCTAGGAGCCAAGTTGGGACCCATGGTCTATGGATTCCGGGAGGTTTTCTCTCGGAAGTCTAAATGGGTCATAGAATGTGCCAAGAGATGTGGAGACGGATTTGAGTCTCAATCATTGGGGTTGGGCACATTAGATTTGAGTTTCATGCATAAAAATATGACATTGGGGTCATATTACAGAAGGATAATTTTTGATGTATAAATACCATATAAATCAATGCGAGGGATGCATTGTGGGTTAGTATGGGCAAAGACATCAAGAGGAAATCAAAACTAAGACTTTAGGTCAAGGTTCAATTGAACCATTTAGTTGATTTTGGGTTTTATGTCAATCATGGGATTGGTGATAGATACATGTGTGAATGTATTTTCCCCAAGTAGATATGGGTACCACAAATCTCTCTATAAAATTTAGAATTTTTTGGAGATTTATGGAATTTTTGGTGCATTTCTGAATTTGGGTCAGAAATGCTGAAATTGGGTTTTTCAGAGTATCAGTCGACTGGTAGATGGGGCAGTCGACTGGTCAAGGATGAAATGATTTTTCAGCAGTCAAAAGGTGTCACAATGATGTAAAACAAGTGTGTAATCTTATGGTGGGTTAGTACACTGTGTTTATGATCATTAAGGGTTAAAGGATCCAATAAGAGGGAAATTGTTGGAGTCTTTTCGATGAATGACAAAGGGGGAGAAGTGTTGGGTTTAAGTGGGAAACCAAACACGCCTTTGCAAGAAATCCTAGGTCTAGGGGGAGCTTATGTAAAGGAGCATTGTTGCTCATTTGTGGCGTAAGGGGAACCTTGGAGAGGTTCTTAAAATGCCTTTGTAAGTCCAATGTAGGGGGAGCCTTGGAAAGGTTTTTAAAAGGCCGGTTTTGGTAAAAGTCCTAAATTCATGGGGAGGTTAGGTGTGGGGATGCCTTGTGATAGGATCCATGCATATTTGCTATTTATTTTCCCTAACTTAAACGCATTGCCAAAAATCGAAAAGGGGGAGATTGTTGGGGCAATCTATGGTCCGGAGTGACCATGTGTTTTGATGTTTGGGTAAAGGGTTTAAGTTAGGTTTATCCTTGTGGTTTGATATGTGTGATTGAGTTTGCAGGACTTGGTGAGTCACACATGGAGTACGTATCCGAGGGACGAGAGCGAGGGAAGAGGACTCCAAGGGCAAGCCGGGGGAAGTGGACTTCAAAGGGCATACGTGAAGGATGGCATGGAGGCAAGCCGAGGGCTTGCGTGAGCATCTAAGGGACGACAGCTCATGGAAGAGGACTTCAAGGGGCGAGCTAAGGGAGTGAACTTGAAGGCATACGTGAAGGAGGGTCTTCGGAGTGAGGCAGAGTGAATATGTAAGCTGGGTAGTCGACTGGGAATGGACCAGTCGACTGCCAGCGGGGAACTCGAGCTCACAGAAAGATCAGTCGACTGGTCTGGGACCAGTCGACTGATCAGGTCAAAAATCTAGCCGTTGAGTTAGCCATTGGCTAGCTGTCGATGGGATCAGTCGACTGCCCTGGGGGCAGTCGACTGGTAGCGGCTAGTTCAGCCTTAGGCTCTATTTAAGATAGCTTCATTTTGGCTGAGAGTTTCTTGACGAAATGAGCTTGGTTAGAGCTCATTAGTAGTCTTTGTTGCTCAGAAGTGTTGTCCAGGTTGTGGTGAGATTTCTCCAACCACAAGGAGCTACACGAACTAGCCGGAGGTCATCCGGGGAGTCATCCATCGACGGATCGGAATCGTCCACCTTACAGACAGCCATGGAGTAGGAGCATCATCTCCGAACCACGTAAAGGTTTGGTGTTAGCGTTTGGTTTTGTTTTGTATTTAGTATTTCGGCTTGCGCACACTAACATTGTAAGTAGAAAAGTTGAAGAAAAACTATTCACCCCCCCCCCCCCTCTCTAGCTTCACGTTAAGATCCTAATATTTCCAGACGATCATCTACGCGTCTAGTGTCTCTACTCGTTCGAGAGTCCGGATCCCTTACTGTCATATCTTGACCTCACTTTTCCACTTTCATGGACGTGATATTTGCACTGGCGAGCTTAGTAAGATGATGGAGTTCAATAAATTAGGTATTAGGAATTTCTCCTTAGCAGCGATAGATGTCATGGTCGCCAGGGTCATCTCGTGGAGACGACGGACAGCTCCACCATAGGATGATTCAGAGGATGACAAGGACTTCGATGTCGCAGACTTCGCTATCGAGATTGAATCGGAGATGGAGCACTCACCGGCACCACCTCCTCCCTTCACCATGGACCAGCACCTTACACGGATTGAGCAGGAGATCCATAGCCTTCGAGAGGAGATGGAAGGCCATCATGTGGAGAGGATGGGCGCCGATCAAGCCCACCACGCAGAGATGATGGCTATGTTTCGTTCATGGCATCCAAGCCCTTCTTGGTATCCAGGCCCTTCTTCGTAGTTTGGCATTGTACTTTGACTATGGATGGATTTGAACTTGACTTGTCTATTGACCTCTCCTACTTAATTGATTATGGATGACCTCTGTTGACTTGCTTAGGATTCTTAGAATGTGCTCAGTAGAATAGGTTTATTTATTCACCTATGAGTTTTTTATAATTCTTGTCATTTTTTTAATCATTTTTCAAAAACTATTAATTATTTTTAAAATATATATATATATAGTTTTTCAAAATCATATTGTTTTATCTTTTTGTGTTATTCTTTCATCTTAGTTTTTCAAAAAATTACCACCTTTAAAACTAGGGATTTTTTCGTTATGGACTTAACCCTAGGATGCATGCTCCTATAGATTTAGAAGTCACCATCTCACAAACACATTAGAATACTTTGATTAATAACTTAGACTAGGTTGAAATGTTTAGGTCTATATCTTGACTCAAGATGTTTTGAGTCAGTGCATCAAGAGTAGTTGAGGCAATAAATACAATTGAACATCAATTAAGTTAAGTAATCAACCTTAGAAAATCTATCTTGATCAGACTACTTAACTTGATTAACCCATGTGAAAGCTACTATTTTATAACAGTTAGTAAGTAACAAACTAAGTTAGACAGGGACCCAAGAAATTAAGATTTGATTATTTTTCAAATTTTGTTAAAATTATTGCATGGTTTAGACTTAAATCATGCTTGGACTCGATAGGAATATTAACTTGGTTCAAATTCTGATCTCTAACATTAATTTTGTGTTATTGCTTAATTATTTCATAGTTTACCACTTACAACTTAGCATATGCTTTCTTAAAAAAAAATATAACTCTCTATATTTTTTTCTTTCTTAGAATTACTTTTTCAAAATTTTCTTATGTTTTCAAAACTCATAGGCTTTGATACTCAATTTCTTTCTCCATAAATCAAATTTTTCTCAAAAAAAAAGGGAGAGTAGGGAAAAATTTACTTTCAAAGAATATTTGTTGTAAATTTTTTTGATATATGGTAAAGAGGGAGAGTAGAAAAAGTAAAGTTAGAAACCTTTTTCGTTTTTCAAAATTTAGTTTTTCAAAGATATTTTCACTTTAATTTAGAGTTAAAAATCTTTTTCTTTTTCAAAAACTTTAGTTTCACTTTAACTTAGAGTTTTACTCAAAAGTTTTCAAAACATTATTTTAAAATTTTATACTTAGAATTATTTTTCTAAAATAATGAACATTCTTATACTTAGAATTTTTCAAAGAAATTAGAGAATTTTTTAAATTAAAAATTACATGTTTTTTAATAACTTCAGGGGGATAATTTCAAATCTAGGGGAGCTTTATGCACTATTTCAATTTTGCAAGTTTTTCTTTTTCAAAAATTGTAAATGTTTTAAAAACAAGGGGGAGATCACTTATAAAGAGGGAGAGCTAAATATTTATCTACAAATTTCTCAAAGCCTTAAGAAAATTACTTTAATCTATTTACTTACCTGTGTCTTATTTCTTGCTTATATTTTTTAACATAACTTTTGAACTGGGTTGCGATAAATCAAAAAGGGGGAGATTGTTGGTGCTGGAAGCACCAGATCGAACCTAGTTTTGATAATGGCAAAGGATTCAAAGTTATGTTTATGTTGTGATCTAATGGGTTTTCTAAGTGCATATAAAAGTCCTAGTTTACCTAGGCATGATGTCTTAACATGCAGGGTTGAGCACAAAGTCCTAGTTGAAGACTAGGCACAATGTCCTAGCCAAGGGTTGGGCACCGAAGACCTGACCAAGGGTTGGGCACGAAGACCTGGTTCGAGGAATTGGGCACGAAGTCCTGGTCGAGGACTAGGCACGAAGACCTAATCCGGAAGATCAGGCAGAAGACTTAACCGAGCAAAGACTTTGGACAGAAGTAGGGACGGGTCGAGGTACGAACGTCTCGAGATCTAGGAGTTTCGGAGGCCGAGCAAAAGTCTAACCTGAGGAGTCGGTTGGCAAAAGATAACTTCTCTAGAGTGGAGTGGGTGAGGATGTGCTCCCCTTAAGAGGGAGCAGTAGGCGTCGGTTCGACCTATGATTTAATTTGAAATCCAAAGTCAGAACTAGACAGCTTGGGCTATAAATCATGCATTTATTATATACATTATTGTGATCCAGGACTAACCTTGATTGTAGGTCAAAACGATCAGTTGGCTGCAATCAAGGGTGCCTGAGAGGACTCAAGCGCTCGTTAGCCAGGCGGCTGAGAGGTCTCAGGTGCCTGAGAAGCTAGGCGCCTGAGACGACTCTGGAGCCCTAGAGGTGGTTCTCAGCGTTGGGGAAAGATGAGTTGGCAGTCACTGGTTGGAGGTGCCACCTCATCTCCCAAGCGCCCCAGTGCTCCCAGGTTCCCGAGAAGGGATAGAGTTTGATCGAGTCAGCGGATAACAATGCGACCAAATCGTGGGCGTGGAGGGCGCCCCTATAGCCTCTCAGGCGCCCGAGTACAAGTATAAAAGGGGTTTCACCGCTTGCATCCAGATATCAATTCAAGCACTTGAAAACTTAGTGATAAAGCTTCCGTGCTCAAGTTCTCTGCACCAAAGAAGTTCGAAGATCGACGACACACCCCTTCTACAACGAAATGATTGTTTCTTCTTTTAAAGTGTCGTTGGTATAATTTCCTTTTCATTTCTGTACTTAATTCATTATACTTATACTTCATTTTACGAATTATAGTATTGCCCAATAAAAACGGTCAAGGTCTGTGGGCCTTGGAGTAAGAGCCGCCATAGACTCTGAACCAAGTAAAAATAAAGTGTGTTAGTAGTGTTTAGACTTACAAGTTTCTTTATTTCCGTTGTGCTTACTCTCGATTCATTTTCGAAAATACATAATTGATATTCACCCCCCCCCCCCTCTATCGATCACAACAATCCCACAAGATTGATTGTTGGGATTGCAAGGTTGCAAACATAGTCCCACATCGAAAAATATGGGAAAGATCATAGACTTATAAGGGAAAGATATCTCCATTGTTATGAGGTCTTTTGGGGAGAGATCAAGAGCAAAATCATGAGGGCTTAGGCCTAAAGCTGACAATATCATATCATTGTGGAGATATATAAATTTCTTTTGGTTCTCACAATTGGTATCAGAGTCAGGTCGCCCTTCACCAGACTACCCGTCGGAAGAAGCACGAGCTAGAGCCATGATCCAAATCTTACCATGTGGATTAAGCCTTGAACAAAGGAAATATGGGCTCCCGTGTCTTGATCAAGACAACCAGACACCAGGCAGAGAAATCCTAATTGCGGTTAGGCGGTAAAGTCCTAATAGGTCGGGCGGACTGAGGGGCAAAAAGTTATGGTGGGTTGAAGATCGGACATCAAACGAAAAGGCTTTCTGTTTGAGGAGGGGCCTGTGGTCCTTTATTTGAGGGGGGAAATTATTGGGGTTACAAGGTTGCAAACATAGTCCCACATTGAAAAGACATGGGAAAGATCATAAACTTATAAGGGAAAGATATCTCCATTGTTATGAAGCCTTTTGGGGAGAGCCCAAGAGAAAAATCATGAGGGTTTAGGACCAAAGTGGACAATATCATACCATTGTGAAGATATCTAAATTATTTTTGATCCTAATAGAAGATTGATTTCTGAGCTACTGGTCAAAGGGTTATTTTATAAGGCTTTCTGGTAGGGCTGCAATCGAACCGAGCCGAGCCGAATACCTGAGAGTTTGAGTTTGGCTCGTTTATTATCGAGCCGAACTCGAGCTTAATTTATCGAATATAGTGATGGCTCGCGAGCATATTCGAGCCTAATCGAGCCCTAAACGAACTTACCAAATATAAATTATTAATTAAATTATTCATCAATCTATTAAAAAAATTACTAAAATCTATGATTTTATTCCTACAAATGAGTTTTATTGGATATTTTATATTTATTAAATGTAAAAGTATCAAAATTATATATTTAATGTTAAATATTAATTTTATATTTTACGAACTAGCTCACGAGCTTATTAACGAGCCTGTTCATGAGCTAACGAGCCGAATACTGCTGAGTTTGAGTTTGGCTCGTTAATATTAACGAGCTTTATTAAACGAGCTCGAACGAGCTTCTATCGAACCGAGACCCGAAAAGCTCGCGAGCGGCTTGGCTCGTTTACACCCCTACTTTCTGGGCACCAAGACTAGCCTCGGGCACCCCTAGCAAGGTCTATCAGATCCACATTCATCATCGAGTTATCCATCCTTCAGAGCCTTGACAACCTCTGAGCGCCTGAATTGTTCACATCTATCCAAAGTGCATTTATCCCTTCTGGGATGCCTGGAACCCTCCCAGGCACCTAAAAGTCAACATGCTCCAGCCAACCGAGTATGTCATCTCAACTGCACGCATGGATGATTTCAGGTAATTCTAGGCTCCTGGATCCATCTAGTTGACCGGACCTCTGGGTGCTTAGAATCCACTGACTCCAGCCACCTCCCTACATCACAGAGTTAGCACAAATAGGCATAATATAAAAGTAGAAATAATTTGACAATCTTGGGACTGTCTGTGACACGACCCCAGAGGCACATGCTTACTCGAAAATCGGACAGCATCTCCCCTGTACGGCGGACAAGATGGGGCAAATATACATACACTCCAAACTCAAAAGATGGCTCAGCCATCATAACAGGAATAAAACATCACCACACAGTTATAAATAAGATAATGGGTGGCTCAGCCACCTTAAATATAAAAGAAACTACAATCCAAAGAGAACTCAAATGTCTCTGATAACGACAAAACCGGATAACAAATAAAATGCAACTTTACCAAGTACTGAAAACAAAACAACTAAACCAAATACGGAAAAATAACTCAACTCTAGGGACTGGCAACTGGATCCTCTCCTGGCTCCAAGAAACGTAACTACCTGATATCTGAAACAAAAAGAGAAAGCAGGGGTGGTGAGTCCGGACGGACTCTGCGGGTATATGAGTAGACAATAAGCATGGCATAACAAAATGTTAATAAGTAGAGAACCAACATGGTACAGTCCATAAGGAATATAGAAATAGAAATATCTAAACATGCATAACATAAATAGAACAACATGTTATAAAACCAAATAACAACTAAGCAGGTATAAAACAACGCGACAACAATAAATCCAGCATATACATGCATGTCAACCAAGCGCAACAATCATAGCTCATATAAATGCATCAAACACAAGAAAATGCATAAATGAAATACGTATGCATATGATGCAATGACATATGTCACCCCTAACGTCAGTCAAGCCGCCAACACATCTCATCTGTGTGACCGAGTGGGTAGGGCTATGACAACTGTACGCACTCCAACGAATACCACAGAAAGGTGTGGTTGAGTGGACAGGATGCTGGGGAGCCAACACTCCAAAACCCCGATATATAGGGGGAGCCTCCAACAGCTCTAGTATCCCTCGAAAGCAATGGTGAGGGTGTCACTATTTGCCAGTTGCTCGCACTCTAGCAACTACCACAATAACAAGTGGTTGAGTAAACTGAGCAACTAAATGTCTAACGACGGCTTATCCATATGGAAGCCCAACAGTCATTAGTATGCAACGTGCAAATATGGTGCATGCTACAAGATGCACGAACAACCAGAGAAACAACGATGAAATAAAATCCAACAAGTAAACGATGCATCGATACAACCAACCAGAAATCGAAAATCAACGATTATGCACCTACACTACTAGGTAGGATATTTCTAATGCCAAATAAACCTATATGTGTTTAATGGACTTCTATGTACTCGTGTACAAGCGGCACTTTATCGAACGGAAACTAACAGGGGACTGTACGGATACGAATTTTGAATACTCGAAGATCAACGATGAATAAGTATCAACGGCGATGTTAAAACAACAAACAACAAGGAATACGGTCAAGCAACCTATTAGATATAAAATAGACATGCTTTAAGGTAAAAGGAACTACACGAGTATAAAGGAGAAGTACCCACCTTTAATTAGTAGAACGTGCGAGGCCAACGTCAAGGTCCTGTACCAAGGACTAAATTTAGCTATTTATTTAAGTGAATAAAGTAGCTAAACTAACTACTAAATATAATTATAGTTTAATCCTAATTACAACATCCATTTATTTAAACCTAAACAATAATGAATCCCTTCTTACTCCACTACATCACAGATCCAATACACATCTTTTACCAATTCTAAATCATAAAGGACAGAACTAAACTCAACCCAAAATAGCACCATGCTCAATGGAAACTCATGACACATCAAGAACAGGGCAGAAACAGAAACTCCAAATCAGATTCAACACCCAGAACCAATACCAAATCAATTTCACAGCTGACACAACCCATTACTAATTCCTGCAACTCACAACACAAACCCAAAACACAATCCATTTTGTAGTACCCTGCAAAACATCACCAACTCAAACTAATCCTATCTAAAACTCTTTCACAGAATCATCCAACCACAAGTCAGAATCATATACCTCATATTCACAAATTTGAAAACCCTAAACCTGTCAATATAGCACAGATAAGAAACCAACAATTCAGAACCTGACCTGAGATCAAAGATGTCAGCGATGAGAAGCGTCTATGGCATCACTTGCTCGCGCGAGGGATGAGGGAAAACTTGCGGTGTCGGCTGGCTCACGCATGAAACCAAGGAACAACGAAAGAAGGTGTCGCGAGATGGTGAAGTCGCCGGCTGTAATCGTGTGAAGAGGAGCTTACGCGACTAGGGTTCACGGCAAAGAGGGATTGCTCGCAGCAAAGAGGGATCGCGTCGACTTGCTGTGCGCGGACGAGTAGGAAGGAGTAGAAGAATAAGAGGAAAAAGAAAAGAGGCAGAGGTTCGTCGGCGTCACCGGCGAAATCGCTCGTGCGGCGTGGGTTCGGCGTCGAGGAAAGAACACGGGGAGAGGGGGAAAGAAACTGCCACAGTGAGAGGGGATTTAGGGTTTATAAATAGTTTTTGGCCTTTTGCAAATAAGCCCTCCAATTTTGGTAATTTCCAACTAGGTCCTTAGTTTCGAAACTTACCTTTTCAACCCTAAAAATTTAATATTTAACATTCTCCCCCACCAACAAAAAATTTGGTCCCCAAATTTAACTGGTGAACCACAACAGGTACTAGTCAACCATAACAAGTATCAACAACTCAAATATAATATCAATACTGAATGCAATTCAACCATACACACCTCAGGTAAAAAGATAAGGTAGTGAGCTCTAATCATATCCTCGAGCTTCTAGGTAATTTCCTCATCGGGGTAGCAACTAACTTTGACCAACCAAATAGTCTTGTTTCTCTTCTATGATTAATATATAGTAAATACATCTAAGTTGCAGCCAAAGCTACACGATCTGTGACTCATTTCATTATGATACCACCACCAACTATATATGGTTATAACTTATAATAACAAAGCCAAACAGTAGATATCCGCTAAACAAGTATTCTGTGGAAATACAAATAAAGGTGCCACAATATTAGCAAAGCAACTGCCTGTGACACATGTTTTGTAGGTTCATATCCAAAGGCATTTTTTTAATAAGAACACAGGCGATAAATTGCATCAATAGCATTCCTCTCCACATGACAGGGATGGAGAGCGCCCAATAAGAGTGTGAATATAGTAGATATTATAATTGTTAGTAACAAGCAAATTACTAGTTAATGAACTCATCTACTGTATAAACTTAAATGATAAGCCATGTTCTTCAATACCCTTTTACTTTTTACCTTCCCATTCATACCTGTGTACACCTAACATTGACACTTCAAGTGGACACTTGACGTTGCTGTTCATATGTAAATTTTTAGGAATAATTGTGTTTTAAACATCACACTCATGTCGAATACTCGTTCCCCAAGTCCAAGTAGCATAGATTATGTCAAATTCCACAATCCTTCAACACAGAAATAATAGCACTAATATCAGGTTGGGATTGCACTGCCAATGTGTGTTTGGCCCACTGAATGAAATCCCCCAATGCATGCTACCTTTTTGTCTCTCCTTTTCATAACACTTGCAACTATGGCAAGTATAAACAGAACCCAGTAGCTTGCAAACATTTATAAAGATTGGAATTGAATAGAGAAAAGAATTTGTTATGATCAAAGTTTATCCAGAATAAAACTTCTAAAGTGCAACTAGTATCTAGGCCACGTTGTACACGGGCCCAAACCTAGACCCTGTATCTTTTAGTCAGTCATCTCTTTCCCATGAATGAGAGAATAAAAAAGGATCAATATAGGTGGAACAGGGACAAGTATTTGTGCCAAACCCCATATAACTTAAATTGCTAAATGGAACAATACATTTTGGTCATGTTAATCAGCACCAATCAACATTTTAAACCATATGGTTTTATGTAGCTGCAGAAACTAAAATGACAATGCAGTACATGAATTACACTAGCAGTTTGTAATCTCTACACTAAAGTTGGGTGCCAAAACTCTTTAGAAAGGAAGTACTGGTAAAGCTTTTAAAATATGAGAAATTAGCAATTTTCACAATTATTTAAAACTGAAGTTATGCATGAATAAAGCTTTTAAAGATTAAATTACTTGTAAAAAATGATAAGAATTAAAATGAGTATGCATTGGCTTGGTGATTATCGAGTTTCTAACAGAACTCATTGTGAAACAAAGATGCACGAGTTTGGAGGTTGCACTTAGAACATTTAAGCTTTAGGAGCATGAGTACCAACTGGTAAACATTCACGAATGCCTTCACATTAAAGCATTGAAGAACCTCTTTGTTTAGATCCAGTTAACGCTATCATTATTTCAACTAGCAAACATAAAACATATAAATCATAACTCAAAATTGGCAAACCGAACATTATCAATAATTAAATATACGACACCCTAATAAGGCTAGAATTTTACTAACAAAAGACCAACTTACGGAGCTAAAAAAAAATTCTATGAAGATAACCAACCACCCATCATCCTGATGCTAATGAAAATAACACCTACTTAACAATTTACTCACCCAGTATGTAATTATATTTATAGTCTCCAAGCAGCACTACAACAAGAATTGAACTCTAATGGACAATTAAACGTCCAACATAGATGAAATCCATTGCTTCTTTACAAGGAACATTAGCAGTAAGCTCTTTTTAACTTCACAATCCTTTCAAGGATAATATCCATGTAATCAATTGCATTGGCCTGCCTCTTGGCTTGGCTTCAACATGCATAGAACAAAGTTTAACCCATGCTTGATGGTCCACCACATTACTACCACTTGAAACCTATTAGCAACTAATCCAAACAACGAAATTGGCTATTTCGATTTAATTTATCTAGGTTTAAATTTCAAATCAATTGGTTGGTTGAAACAAACAACAAAGACCCTAAACCCAATTAGACACTGCAACTTACTAGCTAAATTACTCAACCTTAGGTGCAAGTAACAACACCAATGTGGATCCAACATATTTATTTCTATCAATGTTAACACATGATCAATCGAAAAGTTTAAGTGACCACTTTGTGTATCAGGTGTAGTATCAGTATCCAACACAAACAAAGAGATGGATGAACTCAATTATGAGAAATTACTACTAGTGCATAATCAAATCACACCGATTTCATGCAAGATCAAGGTATGAAATATCTAAGCATGGAGGTCTGCAGAACTTTTCATTACTCCCACCTATAGCATGTAAGATCCCTGATACAAGCAGCCATCTTTCTTCTCAGCATCTTCCAATGAGCTTAAACATTAGCATCCTCCTCCTCCACACCCCCAACAACATATTCCATCACAGGTTGCCCTCCATGCCAAAATATTGCCTACATGACTTAATCTGAACCACCTTCACAAGATGGACCCCCTTATTAGTAAAAAATCCATTAAGTACTCCTGCTTTCATCATCTTCTAGGTTCCAACAAATGCCTCCTATAAACCTTTTACTTTTGTGGCTTATGGTGATGATTCTAGTACTTGACACATACCTCTGAATCATCTTCTTGGATCTTAGATTCAAGTAACATCACTTCCTTTCCTAACATCGAATCAATATCATATATCACCAATGCCATAGATGTCTCCTAGTAGTATGGTGAAATACTCACTTGGATCATTTAAGTTCAATAGATGATCCATTGTTTGAATATTCTTCAAAATCTTGTGAATCATGTCAGTTACAGAAATTTGTTTGATCCTTTTTCATTAGAAGGTTCCACAAAATGCTTTTGCATTTTTTTTCTTAATTGGATGGCTTAATAAAATAACATTGCTTTTATTAATTTACAGGGGGAAATTAATTCCCATACACATCTACAGTCTCCCTCTTCATATGCTTATAGAGATTTAATTAGGGAAGTAGAATATTACAAATGACCCCAAGATTTTATATATTTATGCATGGCCCTAATTAATATATAACACTCTCCCTCAAGTCTCCCTCAAGTTGCTTCAGATTTATCATAAAATCTTAGCTTAATATAAATCTACTCAACCCTACGCTCGACTAGAGGTTTGGTCAACAAAACAACTAAATGATTATTAAATTTAATTGAAAAAGGTGATAATCCCATGGAACTCAATTCTTTTAAAGAAGTGGCAACTACTCTCTTTATATTTATCCTGTCATAAAAATGGGGTTCAAGGCTATATGTGTAGCAGTTTAGTTGTCACAATAAGGATTCAATGGTTCTATAAGCATGCACCCTACCTCAGCAATCAAATGTTTAGGCCAAATGATCTTACATGTAATTTGAGTCATAGCCCTATATTCTACCCTCTCCTTAACTTTGCCACCACTACTTTCTTCCTCCCCTTATGAGGAGTAAGCTTACCTCCTAAAAGAATGCAATAGCTAATTGTAGATTATAAATAGGGGAACTTGTTCAATCATAGTATCCTACCGATCTGGAATCTGGAGATGACCTCCATCATAAAAGAAGGTATCTTCCCTTGAAGCACCTTCAGGAAACATAAGATTTACATAATCGTTAACCAACAGTCATGGCACCAATTCTATAAAATGTAGTTGATCACATTAAACAAATGAGATGTCACTGACTCTTACATAAATTTTTTTTTACTAGCCATGCATATTTCTTTGGACTAGTTTGTCAGCTCACCTGTTAAAGTAGGAACTATGGAAACATGTATATGTTTAGTCGCTAGCATATATGCCTGCTTGAGGTATCCCGTATGTACTTACACCAAATGTCGAACCACAAATTCCCCAATGTCCTGATCCAAGTGTCAAGAGGTCGTTAAACTAATGAGTGAAACATCTTATCATGACAACGTAACAAGCAACATTCTACTACAGTCTTCAGTAACGCTATACCAAAGAATGACAACAACATAGTACCTAAAGATATTCAAGTAGAACTTGATATACAATTCGATCTAAACAACAAAATTATTACTGGAGTTGCTTCTTAACCTCCCATAAATGATTGTGGGTTTAGACCCTTACCATTCGACTTGTCATCGGTATCGAACAGATATACCATTAAACTAGGAAATATATAACCGACTCTATACCAGATAATGAATATCGAAAATTAGAAGAATTCCAAAGAGATAAACCTCCTGTCGTCTGGAGAAGTTCATCGTCTCCAAGTCCCAACACAACCAAGTCAATAAAATGACTCCGCAAAAATATAAACAAATCCGTAAAATACAGATTAACCTCGTAAAATAACTCTGTAAACCTACAGACACCAAAACATCGCAAAATCTTGCTCTGATACCAAATTTGTCACGACTCCAGAGGCACATGCTTACTCAAAAAACGGGCAGCATCTCCCCTGTACAGCGGACAAGATGGGACAAATATGCATACACTCCAAACTCAAAAGATGGCTCAGCCATCATAACAGGAATAAAACATCACCACACAGTTATAAATAAGATAATGGGTGGCTCAGCCACCTTAAACATAAAAGAAACTACAATCCAAAGAGAACTCAAATGTCTCTGATAACGACAAAACCTGATAACAAATAAAATGCAACTTTACCAAGTACTGAAAACAAAACAACTAAACCAAATACGAAAAAATAACTCAACTCTAGGGACTGGCAACTGGATCCTCTCCTGGCTCCAAGAAACGCAACTACCTGGTATCTGAAACAAAAAGAGAAAGCAGGGGTGGTGAGTCCGGGCGGACTCTGCGGGTATATGAGTAGACAATAAGCATGGCATAACAAATGGTATAATAAGTAGAGAACCAACAGGGTACATTCCATAAGGAATATAGGAATACCTAAACATGCATAATATAAATAGAACAACATGTTATAAAACCAAATAACAACTAAGCAAGTATAAAACAACGCGACAACAATAAATCCAGCATATACATGCATGTCAACCAAGTGCAACAATCATAGCTCATATAAATGCATCAAACACAAGAAAATGCATAAATGAAATACGTATGCATATGATGCAATGACATGTGTCACCCCTGACGCGAGTCAAGCCGCCAACACATTTCATCTGTGTGACCGAGTAGGTAGGGCTATGGCAACTGTACGCACTCCAACGAATATCATATAAAGGTGTGGTTGAGTGGACAGGATGCTGGGGAGCCAACACTCCAAAACCCCGATATATAGGGGGAGCCACCAACAGCTCTAGTATCCCTCGAAAACAACGCTGAGGGTGTCACTGTTTGCCTACAGCTGCAACATGTGTGGAATAACAGGATAGTTGCTCGGACTCTAGCAACTACCACGACAACAAGTGGTTGAGTAAACTGAGCAACTAAATGTCTAACGACGGCTTATCCATATGGAAGCCCAACAGTCATTAGTATGCAACGTGCAAATATGGTGCATGCTACAAGATTCACAAACAACCAAAGAAACAACGATGCAATAAAATTCAACAAGTAAACGATGCATCGATACAACCAACCAGAAATCGAAAACCAACGATTATGCACCTACACTACTAGATAGGATGTTTCTAGTGTCAAATAAACCTATATGTGTTTAATGGACTTATAAGTACTCGTGTACAAGTGACACTTTATAGAACAGAAACCAATAGGGGATTGTACGTATATAAATTTTGAATACTCGAAGATTAACGAAGAATAAGTATCAACGGCGATGTTAAAATAACAAACAACAAGGAATAAGGTCAAGCAACCTATTAGACATAAAATTGACATGCTTTAAGATAAAAGGAACTACACGAGTACAAAGGAGAAGTACCCACCTTTAATTTGTAGAACGTGTCCAAATAAATCTCTCACGGTCAACCGTGCGAGACCAACGTCAAGGTCCTGTACCAAGGACCAAATTTAGCTATTTATTTAAGTGAATAAAGTAGCTAAACTAACTACTAAATATAATTATAGTTTAATCCTAATTACAACATCCATTTATTTAAACCTAAACAATAATGAATCCCTTCTTACTCCACTACATCACAGATCCAATACATATCTTTTACCAATTCTAAAACATAAAAGAAAGAACTAAACTCAACCCAAAATAGCACCATGCTCAATGGAAACTCATGACACATCAAGAACAGGGCAGAAACAGAAACACCTAATCAGATTCAACACCCAGAACCAATACCAAATCAATTTCACAACTAACACAACCCATTACTAATTCCTGCAACTCACAACACAAACCCAAAACACAATCCATTTTGTAGTACCCTGCAAAACATCACCAACTCAAACTAATCCTATCTAAAACTCTTTCACAGAATCATCTAACCACAAGTCAGAATCATATACCTCATATTCACAAATTTGAAAACCCTAAACCTGTCAATATAACACAGATAAGAAACCAACAATTTAGAACCTGACCTGAGATCAAAGCTGTCGGCGATGAGAGGGGTATGCGGCGTCACTTGCTCGCGTGAGGGATGAGGGAAAACTTGCGGTGTCGGCTAGCTCACGCGAGAAACCAAGGAACAACGAAAGAAGGTGTCGCGAGATGGTGAAGCCACCGGTTGTAATCGTGTGAAGAGGAGCTTACGCGACTAGGGTTCACGACAAAGAGGGATTGCTCGCGGCAAAGAGGGATCGCGTCGACTTGCTGTGCACGGACGAGTAGGAAGTAGTAGAAGAATAAGAGCAAAAAGAAAAGAGGCAGAGGTTCACTGGCGTCACCGGTGAAACCTCTCATGCGCCGTGGGTTCGGCGTTGAGGAAAGAACACGGGGAGAGGGGGAAAGAAACTGCCACAGTGAGAGGGGATTTAGGGTTTATAAATAGTTTTTGGCCTTTTGCAAATAAGCCATCCAATTTTGGTAATTTCCAACTAGGTCCTTAGTTTCGAAACTTACCTTTTCAACCCTAAAAATTCAGTATTTAACAGTCTGATCCTAACTTTTGGATTTCAAGTGAAATCTTAAGTTAAACTGATGCCTACTGTTCCCTTTAATAGAACATGTCTTCTCTTATTCCTCTCAAAAGAAGTCCCCTGACTTGCCAAACATCATGTCCTCTAGACCTGTTTGAACTTCTCACTCGGCATTCGATCCTCTGACCCTTCCTCTCGATGTCCAGTCCTCCAGACCCATCAAACAACAAAACATTCCATCCTCCAGACCCATCTAGACTTTTCACCTAGTGTACATGATTTGCCAAGTCTTCTTGCCTAATCACACCAACCAGGACTTCCTTGCCTAGCCTTAACTAAGACTTTCTAGTTGAGCTACATGCACACTTAGTCAACCTTGTTAGCTCACAACATAACTTAACTTTGATTTTTTTTCTAATATCAAAATCAGGTTTGATTATCTGATATTCCAGCACCAGCACATCCTTCTCAAGTGAATTAATCATTCCCCCTTATTTCATATTTATATATATGACGTATTTTGTATTAAGTGAATTGCAAGTCATCCACCCTATATATATATATATATATATATATATATATATATATATATATATATATATATATATATATATATATATATATATATATATATATATATATATATATATATATATATGATGCACTTTATTCTGGATGGATTACAGGTTATTCATTTCTATATATGAAGCATTCTTAGTGGTTGATTCTCCTAAAATTTTAAATAAAAATAATTGTAAAAGTATAAAAGAGGAAACATGAGAAATGATGAAACTTTACATTTTAGGCCAACTTCTGAAATTTTTAGCCTCCGAGTTATATGACTGGAATGAGTACATAATGTTCCTAGGGTTATGATATAACAGGAGAGTGATTAGTTATTATTTTAAATATTCGCGGTTCGATCTTTAGTTACGGTGTATTTTGCAAAAAAAAATTCCAAATAAGGCGTGAATCTGGGGACGCTGAGCTTTTGGACCGCCCGCCGCAAACACTTTCAGATTTATCCTAGTGGTCGGTGGAAAACTTCTGTAGGACCGGATCAGTCATCCGAGATTGAAAAAATTTCGTTAATCTTTTTTTGTTTAGAATGAGTATATAATACTAGTAGGGTTTCTTTGAAGGTATACATTTAGTTAGTTTAGTTAGCTTTTGTTTATATTTTCCTTTGCAATATTCACTTCACACACGATAAGGAAGCTAGATTCACAACAAACCTAGGTCATGCAGGCATGACAAGAGAGTTAATGGAATACGTAGGTTCTTATTTTGAATGAATCTAATATGCCTAAGTCCATGAAAAATTTATACCAAAATTACATAAAGTTAATTTTTTTAGAAACTCGCATTCCACTAAAAAGGGGTCTTGAACTAAGATTGGTGGACATGTTTACACTCAAAAGATGTCATAGAAAAGTGATTCGTTCATCGCTAAGACCTCACTAATCAATCTCATAATTAATATGAAAAAGATAAATCATGAGAGATATTAATTCGAATATTGTGGCTAACACGTGGAGAGGACGGACACACTGATTTTGTCAGATTTTAACTCTCAGATCTCAAAATGATAACACCATACGTACTAGCTATTAATCTATCCCATGAGGACTATGTTTACACTCAAGAGAAAAAAAATGATTAACGAGGTTGGATAACATAGAACCTCGTGCGATCAGCTTGGTCTTACAGAAATATTTCATTAGCTGCTAGGGTAAATTGGAAAGTGCTCACGACGAACGATTCAGAAGCCCATCGTCCCAGGGTTCATGTCCCATTTGGAGAATTTTTTTTTGTAAAATATGTCATAACTGAAAATCAAACCACGAATATCTGGGATGATAACTAATCCCTTCCACTACACTATAGCCCCGTGGGCTGTTTACACTCAAGAGAGCCTCTACAAGACATGTATACTAGTTTGGAGTGATTCTAATAAGCATAACTCTATGAATGACATTTTGTCAAAATTAACTAATAGATGACTTGTGTTCAAAAACATAAATTTTGAACAAGGTTAAATTTAGAAGAGTTCTAAGAACCCAGGCATGTAGCCAAGGTTGATGACTTTGTGATGTCGATGCTACACAAGGTTGGAATTTTTTTAGAAACCCACAACAAACTTAATAAGGTATGGAGCCAAAAGGTTGGTGCCATGGTTTCACTCGAAAGAGTCCCTAAAACCATGTGTCATCGTTTGGAGTGAATCTAATGTGATTAAGTCCATTGATTATTTTTGGTGTCAACTCACTAACTAACGGCTTAATAGAGGCTAGATTTTGAAATTTTGAACATAGTTACACTCAAAAAATACAAGGAAATACATAATTTCCTATTTGCATGAATTTAACGTGCTTAAGTTCATTAGTAATATGTGTCCAAACTATACAAGGTTGAGATTTTTTTTCCCAAAAATTACCAATAGGGTAACAAGATACCGAACCAAGGTTGGTGGGCATAATTACATTCTCAAGAGTCCCTAGAAGACATGAGCCTTGATTTTAGACTAAGGTTGATAAGTCTAAGACTATTAGTATTTTTTTTTTTGTCCAAAACTCACTTATGGTTGATCAAGAATTAAAATTTTTGAACATAGTTAAACTATAAGAGAGTTCTAGAAGTAGATAGGTTTTGTTTTAGAGTGAATCTGAAAAGTATAACTCTATCAATGACTGACTACTCAAACTACACAAGGCAGAAATATTTTCAAAACTCCCAAGAGTCTAAATAGGTTTTAGGTGGCAAAAGACGATTCATTCGTCCCAAGGCTAGAGTGTGAAGAGGATGAATACACTAACTTTGTCAAGTTTTGACATCCAAATCTCAAGATGATAATACTCACGCATTAATTATCAGTTCATCCCATAATCATGTTTGGTGGGCATGATTAATTACACTCAAAAAAGTTTTAGGAATAGATTCTAATTTGAAGTGAATTTGATGTGTCTAAGTTGATTAATGACTTTTAGTCAAAATTTATGGATGGTTGAATAATATTCAAATTCAGTGGAATTAAGCATTTTCATACACAAGAGAGTGCAAATACATATGTCCTAATTTTGAGTGGATTTGATAAACCTAAGTGCATATGTAAATATGTGCTAAAACAACTTACGGTTGATTTTTATTATAGAGACACAAAAGGCTAAAAAGGATCCGAAACTAAAGTTGGTAGGCAGAATCACACTCTGGAGAGTCTAGGAAAATATAAATGGCAATTTACCAAAGGGCGCCCCTGAAAATTGGTATTTACTAAAAGGTGTACCATGATTTCACTTTTATCAAAGGGCGTATTCTTTTTAGTGAACTTCCGTTTATACCCCTTCCGTCAAAAAAAAGTCTTTCTCTTTCTCTTTCTCTTTCTCAGTAACAAATCCCGAGGCAACGAAATCTGCTTTTTCAGATTTGTCATTTTAAAATAATATATTTAGGAATCGGCTAAAAACGTAAGGTAAAGAAGGAAAAATTTTCCATTAACGAAAGTTATCTTCCAACTGATTTTAAAAATTTAAAATGATGAATTTTTATATTTGATTAATATAAATTAATAATTAAATAATATTTAATAAATATATTAATATATAACAAATATTTAAAATTTAATAAAGTCTGAAATCTTTTATTTCATTTCAGATCAAGCGTGGGCCTGAAATCAAAAGATTTCAGGCCCACGTTAGGCCTGAACTAAAAGATTTTAGGCCCACGTTGGACCTGAAATAAAAATATTTCAGGCCCAGCGCGGGCCTGAAATAGAAATATTTCAGGCCCAGCGTGGGCCTGAAACAAAAGATTTCAGACCCTGTGTCGGCTTGAAATCATGTGTTATGATAGGGTTTTTATGAAGGCCTGAAACATAAATAAACATCTCATTATATTTTTGAAATCACAATAAAAATCACTGAGAAAGATTACTTTACGTGAGAAATTCTAATTAATATAAAACATACATTATATTAAAAACAAACTTTTATATATATATATATATATATAAAATAAAATCAACTTAAGGTACAGGGCCTGAAATCAATTGATTTCAGGCCCTGCTTGATTATATATTATTAATAAATATAAAAAAAATAATTAATAGGTATAATAATATATATTGATTGGTAAAATTAAAGATATAAGGATAATTTATTAAAATAAGCTATGATTCTATATTATTGTTATATCATTTTGTGCCAACTAATACAGTATGAGAACATCAGTGGGTTTTGACCAAAACCCACTGATGAACCTCCCATATCTAGATTTCTGAAAACCCTATATCAATAGACAGGGTTGACCTAGGAGAAGATGTTTTAGGTGTCCAAATATCTATACACTCTATATCACCAATGCAATAGGAGTAGTTTAGAAATATCAGCGGGTTTTGACCAAAACCCACTGATGGGCCTCTCATATCTGGATTTCTGAAAGCCCATATGAATAGAGAGGTTAGAGATAGGAGAAGATGTTTTAGGTGTCCAAATATCTATACACTCTATATCACCAATGCAATAGTAGTTTAGAAATATCAGTGGGTTTTGACCAAAACACACTGATATGGCTAAACTACTCCTATTACATTGGTGATATCTAATATATAGATGTTTGGACACCTAAAACATCATCTCCTACCTCTACCCTCTCTATTCATATGGAATTTTCAGAAATTCAGATATGGTAGGTCCATCAGTGGATTTTGATCAAAACCCACTGATATTTCTAAACTACTCATATTGCATTGGTGATATAGAGTATATAGATGTTTGGACACCTAAAACATCTTCTCCTAGGTCAACCCTGTATATTGATATAGGGTTTTCAGAAATCCAGATATGAGAGGTCCATCAGTGGATTTTGGTCAAAACCCACTGATGTTCTCAAACTGTATCAGTTGGCACAAAATGATATAACAATAATATAGAATCATAGCTTATTTTAATAAATTATCCTTATATCTTTAATTTTACCAATCAATATATATTATTATGCCTATTAATTATTTTTTTAATATTTATTAATAATATATAATCAAGCAGGGCCTGAAATTAAGATTTCACGCCCTGTACCTTAAGTTTATTTTATTTTATAAATATATATATATATATATATATATATATATATATATATATATATATATATATATATATATAAAAGTTCGTTTTTAATATGACGTACGTTTTATATTAATTAGAATTTCTCACGTAAAGTAATCTTTCTCAGTGATTTTTATTGTGATTTCAAAAATATAAAGAGATGTTTCCTTATATTTCAGGCCTACATAAAAAACCCTATCATAACACATGATTTCAAGCCGACACAGGGCCTGAAATCTTTTGTTTCAGGCCCACGCTGGGCCTGATATATTACTGTTTCAGGCCCACGCTGGCCTAAAATATTTTTATTTCAGGCCCAACGTGGGCCTGAAATCTTTTATTTCAGACCCAACGTGGGCCTGAAATCTTTTGATTTCAGGCCCACGCATGATCTGAAATAAATTAAATCTTTATTATATATTAATATATTTATTAAATATTATTTAATATACTAATTTATCATATACTATTTACGTATAATATATATATAATATATATTATTAATATTATTATTATATATATATATATATA
Source organism: Boesenbergia rotunda (assembly GCA_024364735.1). NCBI lineage: Eukaryota > Viridiplantae > Streptophyta > Magnoliopsida > Zingiberales > Zingiberaceae > Boesenbergia > Boesenbergia rotunda. Next base: position 86,551 of record JAGFNQ010001133.1, read on the forward strand.
GGAAAAGCAACTTCAGGTTGAGGGCCTGAAATCTTGATTTCAGGCCCTCCTTGATTATATCAAATTAATAAATATAAAAAAAATAATTAATAGACATAATAATATAAATTAATTGGTAAAATTAAAGATATAAGGATGATTTACTAAAACAAGCTATGATTCTACTTTATTGTTATATCGTTCTGTGCCAACTGCTACAGTTTGAGAGCATCAGTGAGTTTTGACCAAAACCCACTGATGGACCTCCCATATCTGGATTTTTGAAAACTCTATATCAATAGACAGGGTTGACCTAGGAGAAGATGTTTTAGGTGTCCAAACATCTATACACTCCATATCACCAATGCAATATAAGTAGTTTAGAAATATCAGTGGGTTTTGATCAAAATCCACTGATGGACCTACCATATCTGAATTTCTGAAAATTCCATATGAATAGAGAGGGTAGAGGTAGGAGATGATGTTTTAGGTGTCCAAACATCTATATATTAGATATCACCAATGTAATAGGAGTAGTTTAGCCATATCAGTGGGTTTTGGTCAAAACTCACTGATATTTCTAAACTACTCCTATTGCATTGGTGATATAGAGTGTATAGATATTTGGACACCTAAAACATCTTCTCCTATCTTTAACCTCTCTATTCATATGGAGTTTTCAGAAATCCAGATATGGGAGGCCCATCAGTGGGTTTTGGTCAAAACCCACTGGTATTTCTAAACTACTCTTATTGCATTAGTGATATAGAGTGTATAGATATTTGGACACCTAAAACATCTTCTCCTAGGTCAACCCTGTCTATTGATATAGGGTTTTCAAAAATCCAGATATGGGAGGTCCATCAGTGGGTTTTGGTCAAAACCCACTGATGTTCTCACACTGTATCAGTTGGCACAAAATGATATAACAATAATATAGAATCATAGCTTATTTTAATAAATTATCGTTATATCTTTAATTTTATCAATCAATATATATTATTATGCCTATTAATTATTTTTTTATATTTATTAATAATATATAATCAAGCAGGGCTTGAAATTAAGATTTCAGGCCCTGCTTAGGGCCTGAAATCAATTGATTTCAGGCCCTTAACCTGAAGTTGCTTTTCCTATATATATATATATATATATAATAATATATTATAAGTATATATTATACGTAAACAGTATATATATAAATTAGTTTATTAAATAATATTTAATAAATATATTAATATATAACAAAGATTTAATTTATTTCAGATCAAGCATGGGCCTGAAATCAAAAGATTTCAGGCCCACGTTGGGCCTGAAATAAAAGATTTCAGGCCCACGTTGGACCTGAAATAAAAATATTTCAGGCCCAACCTGGGCCTGAAATAGAAATATTTCAGGCCCAGCGTGGGCCTGAAACAAAAGATTTCAGTCCCTGTGTCGGCTTGAAATCATGTGTTATGATAGGGTTTTTTATGTAGGCCTGAAACATAAAGAAACATCTCTTTATATTTTTGAAATCATAATAAAAATCACTGAAAAAGATTACTTTACGTGAGAAATTCTAATTAATATAAAACGTACATTATATTAAAAACGAACTTTTTAATATATATATATATATACATATATATATATATATATATATATATATATATAAAATAAAATCAACTTAAGGTACAGGGCTTGAAATCAATTGATTTCAGGCCCTGAGCAGGGCCTGAAATCTTAATTTCAGGCCCTGCTTGATTATATATTATTAATAAATATAAAAAAATAATTAATAGGCATAATAATATATATTGATTGGTAAAATTAAAGATATAAGGATAATTTATTAAAATAAGCTATAATTCTATATTATTGTTATATCATTTTGTGCCAACTGATACAGTATGAGAACATCAGTGGGTTTTGACCAAAATCCACTGATGGACCTCCCATATCTAGATTTCTGAAAACCATATATCAATAGACAGGGTTGACCTAGGAGAAGATGTTTTAGGTGTCCAAACATCTATACACTCTATATCACCAATGAAATATGAGTAGTTTAGAAATAACAGTGGGTTTTGATCAAAATTCACTGATGGACCTACCATATCTGAATTTCTAAAAACATCATATGAATAGAAAGGGTAGAGGTAGGAGATGATGTTTTAGGTGTCCAAACATCTATATATTAGATATCACCAATGTAATAGGAGTAGTTTAGTCATATCAGTGGGTTTTGGTCAAAACCCACTGATATTTCTAAACTACCCCTATTGCATTGGTGATATAGAGTGTATAGATATTTGGACACCTAAAACATCTTCTCCTATCTCTAACCTCTCTATTCATATGGAGTTTTCAGAAATCCAGATATGGGAGGCCCATCAGTGGGTTCTGGTCAAAACCCACTGATATTTCTAAACTACTCCTATTGCATTGGTGATATATAGTGTATAGATATTTGGACACCTAAAACATCTTCTCCTAGGTCAACCCTGTCTATTGATATAGGGTTTTCAGAAATCCAGATATGGGAGGTTCATCAGTGGGTTTTGGTCAAAACCCACTGATGTTCTCATACTGTATCAGTTGGCACAAAATGATATAACAATAATATAGAATCATAGCTTATTTTAATAAATTATCCTTATATCTTTAATTTTACCAATCAATATATATTATTATACCTATTAATTATTTTTTTATATTTATTAATAATATATAATCAAGCAGGGCCTGAAATCAATTGATTTCAGGCCCTGTATCTTAAGTTGATTTTATTATATATATATATATATATATATATATATATATATATATATATATATATATATAAAAGTTCGTTTTTAATATAATGTACGTTTTATATTAATTAGACTTTCTCACGTAAAGTAATCTTTCTCAGTGATTTTTATTGTGATTTCAAAAATATAAAGAGATATTTCTTTATGTTTCAGGCCTACATAAAAAACTCTATCATAACACATGATTTCAAGACAACACAGGGCCTGAAATCTATTATTTCAGGCCCACGTTGGGCCTGAAATATTTCTATTTCAGGCCCACGTTGGGCCTGAAATATTTCTATTTCAGGCCCACACTGGGCCTGAAATATTTTTATTTCAGGCCCAACGTGGGCCTGAAATCTTTTGATTTCAGGCTCACGCTTGATCTGAAATGAAATAAAAGATTTCAGACTTTTTTTTAATTTTAAATATTTGTTATATATTAATATATTTATTAAATATTATTTAATTATTAATTTATATTAATCAAATATAAAAATTCATCACTTTAAATTTTTAAATTCAGTTGGAAAATAACTTTCGTTAATGGAAAATTTTTCCTTCTTTACCTTACGTTTTAGCCGATTCCTAAATATATTATTTTAAAATGACAAATCTGAAAAAGTAGATTCCGTTGCTTCGGGATTTGCTACTGAGAAAGAGAAAGAGAAAGACTTTTTTTTGGCGGAAGGGGTATAAACGGAAGTTCACTAAAAAGAATACACCCTTTGGTAAAAGTGAAACCATGGTACACCTTTTGGTAAATACCAATTCTCAGGGGCGCCTTTTGGTAAATTGCCGAAATATAAATTATACTTTGTAGTGAATTCGATGTGCCTAAGTTTATAGATAACTTTTGACCAAAAGTTATTCATTAATTTTTATGCACATAAAATAAAAAAATTTTGACATGTGAAAAACCAAATGAGTGCTAGAAATTTATCAACAATGATTAGGATTAAACACTATGCATCCTTAGATATCAAACACTTTTATTTAATAGAAAAGGTGAAAACTATATTAAGCATCATGCATATTGAGTAAAAACAAAGGGAAAAATATGGATCATGATAATCTTATAAAAAATAAAAATCAAGAAACAGCATCCATACAATTGTAGAAGACAAAAAAGAAAAGTATATGTGAAATCAAAGAGGACAATTTTAAGACGAAATGTTTCAATCGAAAAATTCTATTCTATGATACACAAATAGTAAGACCACTAATTAAGATTATGGTCGATGCTACAAGATTATTGATATATATTTTTAAGGGCATCCATGGAGCTCCCATTGTGATGTGGCATGTTAATTTATATGATCATTATATTTACTTACGAAATGAATCTTAGAATCTATATATTTTATATATCTAAGTTTGATGAAGAAGCCATTGTAATATAATTATTTTACATATATGATTTCTCTCTTGTTTCTTTCTTTATGAAAGCACACAATGTATACACACATGAGAGAATATAATATGTTTTCTCTTTTATAAGCCAAGAGAGGACAAATATATGTGTAACCTCCTTTTATTATTATTTTTTTCATGCATCCATCATGCATTGATTACATATACTTATTATTATTTACCTCCGTTAAAAATAATAATAAGTATATATATATATATATATATGAGTTATATTTGATTAGTAACTTCAATTGCATGAAGCTATTTTAGTTTTAATTTTTCTTTCTTTTATTTTAAGGTCAATCATTTACTAGATAATAATAATTATCTAACATTCTCCCACTTTGACCTTAACATTGAAAAAAAATTAAAAATCAAATGCATTATAACTTTAAGCATACTTATCCTCTTATAACATCATAATCATCTTAATATAATAGAATACTAAATGTGAGTTATAGTGGTTGTATATTAAATATAACATATTGTCTTCTATATACCAGAAACATCATCATCTTATACTAGGCCTAATATGAACATATAATTTTATAATGATCCACAATAATATTTTTAGGTACTTCATATTAACATAGTAATGTGCACATCATCGCTAGAAATTATATATCAGAAACACATAAATGAGTTCATAGTGCCAACTTAATAAATCATTCAAAATACATCCAAGACCCATTCAATGTACATGTTCCTTAAATATTTTTGGTTGTAAACCTTTTGTTAACGACTCTACAATCACGAGATCCATTCTAATATAATCAATAGACACTATTTATTTCTGAACTTCTTCTTTAACAAAAAAAATATTTTAATTCCATATGTTTGGCACCTTTTGAGTATTTATCATTTTTTGAGAAGAATATTGCTGCAGAATTAGCACAATAAATTTTTAGCAGCTTAGCAATAGTGTCGACAATTTCAAGTCCTGAAATAAAATTTCGTAACCATAATGCATGGATTGTGGTTTCAAAACATGCCACAAACTCTGCTTTCATTGTGGATAGGGCAATGACAGATTGTTTAACACTTTTCCATGATACTACTCCTCCAAGAAGAAACAAATAACCAAAAGTGGACTTTTTAATATCGATGCATCCGACAAAATCTGAATCTGAGTAACCAATCACTTACAAGTGATTAATTTTTCTATACATGAGCATGTAATTCTTGATGCCTTGAAGATACCTTAAAACTTTCTTAGCAACTTTTCAATGATCAATTCCAGGTTTACTTTGATATCTGCCGAGCCTTCTAACCACAAAACTAATATTCGGTCTTGTACAAGTTTGTACATACATTAGACTTCCTACAACAGAAATATATGGAATTGAATCCATTTGTTTTCATTCTATATCATTCTTTGGACATTGTATAAGACTAAATTTATCCCCTTTTTGAATTGGAGAAATTCCAGCTGAACATTTTTTCATATTAAATCTCTATAGAATTCTTTCAATATAAGCATTTTGAGACAATCCTAATAGTCCTTGTGAACTATCACGAAATATTTCAATTCCGATCACACAGGATGCCTCACCCATATCTTTCATTTTAAAATTCTTACAAAGAAAATCTTTTCCCTAATTCAATATGTCCAAATCATTAGTAGCAAGCAAAATATCATTAACATATAAGACTAAAAATATAATTTCGCTCCCATTGATCTTTTGATACATACAATGATCAACAACATTCTCTTCAAAACCAAAAGATGTGATGGTATTATTAAACTTAATATACCATTGTCTGGAAGTTTGTTTAAGTCCATATATTGATTTCTTAAGTTTACACACTAGATGACCTTTCCTTTCAATTGAGAAACATTCAGGTTGGTCCATATATACTTCTTCCTCAAGATTAATTTCCATTCAAAAAGGTTGTTTTCACATCCATTTAATGTAGCTTTAAATCATAATGAGCCACCAGCGCCATGATAATACATAAAGAGTCTTTCTTTGAGATATGTGAAAATGTCTCTTTATAATCAATGTCATCTTGTTGAGTGTATCCTTTAACAACAAGTCTAACTTTATATCATTCAATATTACCATTCGAGTCACGCATGGTCTTAAAGGCTCATTTGCATCCAACTCGTTTGGAACCTTATGGCAATTCAATGATATCCCAAGCATTATTTTCATTCATGGATCACAACTCTTCTTTCATTGCTTTAATCTATTTATTTGACTCTAACTTTTGATAGCTTGTGAAAATGAAACTGGATCTTCATAAATTTTATAATCTAATTCTTGCAAATAACTTTCATAATATTTTGAAATAACACTTTTTCTTATTCTTTGAGATCTTCTCAATTTTATTTCTTGCGACTTATTTGCATTAAATCTTTGTGAGTTAGTTTCTTCAGGGGATATTTCATCATGTTGTTCAATATTGATTACTAGTACAACTTTGGAACAATACTAGATGAAAGAATACTTTTAGATAAAGGAATATTTACCTTAACTTCCTTTATATCCACATTTCGTTGTTCGTCGCTCCCACTAACTTCACCATTCTCAAGAAATTTTGTATTACCAGTTTCTATTATCCTTGGATTATGATTAGGACAATAAAATATGTACCCTTCATATTTCTCTGGGTAACCAATAAAGTACCCACTAATTATTCGAAAATCTAACTTTCTTTCATGTGGATTATAAACTCTTGCTTCTTCTAGATAACCCCAAATATGCAAATGTCTTAAGCTAGGTTTCCTATTTGTCCATAACTCAAAAGGAGTCTTTGGAACTACTTTACTAGAAACCCTATTAAGTAAGTACATTGATGTTTTTAAAGCAGACCTCCATAATGATTTGGGTAATGATGAATTACTCATCATACTTCTAACCATATCCATTAATATACGGTTATACCTTTCTGTCACACCATTTTGTTGAGGTGTGTATGACATAGTATATTATGCACATATGCTATGTTTGTTTTTCAAGAATTTTGCAAATGGACCTGGATGTTGTCCTATTTCATCATACCTCCCATAGTATTCACCTCCTCTATCTAACCTTATAATTTTCACTTTCTTGTCTAATTACCTTTCAACCTCATTTATATAGATTTAAAAAGCATCTACTATTTGAGATTTTTCTTTAAGCAAATAAACATATCCATAACATAAAAAATTATCGATAAAAGTGATAAAATACTTTTCTCTACCAAAAGATGAAGTATCAAAAGGTCTACATACATCAGTGTGTATTATTTCAAGAAGCTGAGTGCTTCTTGTGGCTCTATTCTTCTTATGTCTGGTTTTTTTTCACTTAATACAATCCACACATAAGCCAAGATCAGTAAAATCTCATTCTTTACCAATCTTTCTAATCTTTCTTTGGATATATGACCCAAACACTTATGCCATAAGAAAGTGGAATTTCACTAAGCATATTTTGTTTAATTACAATATTTTGATACACAGTAAGTATGGATTCAACAAATTTATTATTAAGTTTTAATTTATATAAACAATCAGTAAGAATTCCAAAACTAATAAATCTTAAATTCTTATACAAATTAAAACAAGCTTTTTAAAAATTAAAATCAAAACCACAAACAACAAGTTTTGAAAGAGAAATAAGATTCCTTAAAATTGAAGGTACATAAAGAGTCTGTAATAAATCTAAATGATAAACAGTATCTAAGACCAAATGATAAGTGTTGGTGTAGACAGCACCCAAGTCGAACCTTGGTTTTGATAATGGCAAAGGGTTCAAAAGTTAAGATGCTATGTTTATCTAACATGTTACTTGAGTGTGCAGATTGAAGTCCTAGCGAAGGACTGCTAGGCACCTAGCGAAGGACTACTAGGTACCTAGCAAAGGACTACTAGGCATCGAAACCCTAAGACCTGGTGAAGGACTGCTGGGCACCTAGCGAAGGGCTGCTAGGAGTCGAAGACCTAGCGAAGGACTGCTAGGCACCAGGCGAAGGACTGCTTGGCACCGAAGACTTGGCGAAGGATTGCTAGGCACCAGGCGAAGGACAACTTGGAACCAAAGACCTAGTGAAGGGCTACTAGGCACCAGGCGAAGGACTGCTTGGTACTGAAGATCTGGCGAAGGACTGCTAGGCACCTGGCGAAGGACCGCTGGGCAAAAGTCCAACCGGAGAAGCCGGTTGGCAACAGGTAAATTCTCTCGAGAGGAGAAGGTGAGGACGCGTTCCCCGTCGAGGGAACAGTAGGCGTCGGTTCGACCTAGGGTTCCATTTTGGAGACCCAAAGTCAGAACCAAGACAACTACGGCTATAAAATTACCTAACATGCTTGCTTTGTTTTGTTTGGTACTAACCCTGGATGCAAGACCGAAGGAACGAGTTTCTGCAGCTCAGAACGCCCCAAAGGAGAGGGGCAGCAGCTGGGTTGGGCGGCCGGGAGGTCCCGGGCGCCCTCAGTCAAAGCCAAACAAGAGTTAAGCAAGAAAACCCTTCGGAAGCACACTGGGCCAGGCGCCCCCTTGCTCCCGAGCACCCCGGATGTCTCGGGCACCCTGGGTCCAAGCCAACGAAGCAGATAGAGCTCAAGTCAGCTAGAAGCCTGCAGACCAAGTCAACCCGGGCGCCCCCTGCTTCCCAAGCACCCCCGTCAAACCCCGAGCCCGATCCTGGAGGGATAAGGGCTGACCGAGTTGCGGATGAGGGTTTGCGGATCGGGAGACACGTGGAGGGCGCCCCCAACGTCCTGGGCGCCCCTAGGTGCACTATATAAGGGGCTCGACCCCCAAGGCTTCCAAACAACATTTCCAACGCCAATACGCTCTTCGACTCAAGCGCTCTGCTCCGGAAACCTTCCATCTCGAGACTCAAGCGCCGATGATGTCCCTCTGCTCCGAAGCACGATCCACACCGGGCGTCGGTAACGAAGAGTTTAATTTTTAGTTTACAGTACTACAACTGTAATATTTTTCTGTAAACATTTGCGCACATATAGAATTACCCGCAGTAAACGGCCAACGACCGTGGGCCTTGGAGTAGGAGCCGACCGCGACTCCGAACCAAGTAAAATCGCTTGAGTTCTTATGCTGTGTTTTCAATTCCGCTGCGTATTCTCTTAACCTCGAATCCGAAAAGTTTTTTACGATATTCACCCCCCCCTCTATCGTATTCTCTCGATCCAACAAGTGGTATCAGAGCGGGGAAGCTCAAATTTGGTGCAACCATCAATTTGAGATTTTTTTTCGGATTTTCTTCGAATTTTTTTTTAATTGAATTTTTATCGTTAATCGAGGTTGGAGCAACACCACTCGATAATTTCTTTTCTTCCCGCACTGTTAATCCAAGACCAAGTCTTGGGATATTTTTTTTCGTTTCTCTCTCTTTTCAGTAAATCCTAAATGGCCATGCAAGAAAGCTTCAGTACCGCAAGACCACCGCTTTTCAGTGGGGAGGACTTCTCCTACTAGAAAAGTCAGATGGAGGTCCACCTGAATACTCAGGTGGACATGTGGATAATAATCCAGTCCGGACTGGAAATTCCGAAGAATGCTGACGGAGTACAACAATCCTACACTGAATGGGATACCGCCCTATAAAGGAAAATTGAAGCCGATGCCAAAGCAACTCAAACACTTCAATGCGGTCTAACCAAAGAAGAGCTAAACCGGGTGGGTCCATTCAATAGCGCAAAGGAACTCTGGGGCAAGCTGATTGAATTACACGAAGGAACCTCCGATACCCGAATCAGCAAGAGGGATCTTCTGCTGAACAAATTGTATACCATCAAGATGAACAACAGCGAATCTGCAGCTCAGCTCCACGCCAGAATTCAGGAGCTAATGAACGGTCTACACACCATCGGTCACAAGGTAGAGAATCGTGACCTGATCAGGTATGCTCTTAATGTCTTCCTTAGAAATACTTTGTGGGCATCTATGGTAGATGCGTACAAAGTTTCAAGGGACCTTTCTAAAATCAAGTTAGATGAACTGTTTTCTAAACTAGAATTGCATGAGTAGACTAACTGCACCCTGGCCGAGAAAGACATCGCTTTTGTTGCAGGTAAAACTAGAAAAATAACCAAGAAGAAGCCTCAACCGGCACCCGAGTCTGATTCAGATTCAGACTCAGAAGACGGCGAAGGAAGTCAACCTAAGCTGGTTCTGCTAGCTCGGGACTACTACAAAGAACTAAAAAACCAGACCAACAGAAGGAAAGCCAGCCGAAGAAAGGAAGAACCAGCTAAACCCTCAAATGAGAAGAATAAACCAAATGTGACCTGTTACGAATGCAAAAAGAAGGGTCACTACAAGACTGAATGCCCCAATCTGAAGGAAACGAGGAAGTTGAGAAAGAAGATGACACTTCAGGCAACGTGGGATGAGTCCTCCTCCGAAGAAGAAGAAGAGGTCCCACAGTCGAACCTGCTCGCACTAACCGCCTCAGAAGAAATCGAGATCGAGTCAGAATCGGAGCCGGACGACGGCAAACTCACGTTTTCAGAGGATGGCGAAATCACTGTAAGTGGTTTTTCTAGAAATCAATTATGTGAATTAATTGTCCATCTTTCTCGAGACTTGGCGAAAGCCAAAATCCGAGTCGAATCTCTCCGACAGGAAGTAAAACTCCTGAAAGAGGGAGCTGACTCTAGATCCTTAACTGAGAAGGTTCAAGAACGAACCTCTAGTCAAGTTGAAAAACTTGAGAGAGAGAACTCCTCCTTGAAAACTCAAGTCAAGGACCTTATATCAGCCTTAGAACGGTTCACTTCTGGTTCCAAGGGTCTTGACATGATTCTTCGAAAACAGAAGTCGGTTCTAAATCGATCCGGGTTAGGTTATAGAACCAAGTCTAGACAAAGAACATACTATGCTGTACTGAACCAGTCCAGACCTAAAATTCAGGCATGGGTACCCAAACTGTGCCTGAACAAACAAACTGGATTAAATCAGTATTGGATCCCCAAGGACAAGATTCACATCTTGCGGAACCATTATTGTGGCTTTAGTCCAGGGGGAGCCAAATTAAAAACAATATTCATAGTTAGATAAATTTCTATTCTTGTTTTTAAATTGCATGATTGATTGTTTATTTAATTTCTGCAATTTACCATGCTTAGACTTAGGACTGGTTAGTTTAAGGACTGAACCAACTTAACTGAAATTTGAACAACTTAGTATTGGGGTGGCAGTGAGATGATAGTACGTTAGGAAAGCCTCTTCTAATAAGGTCAAGTATACTCTACTTGGTCTCTTTAGACTGGTGAAACTAGCTGAAGCTACCGATCCAAGACCCAAACTAGTTAGACCAGAATTTTTCAAAAAATAATTTTAAAAATGAAATTTCATTAAAAGGCTTTGTCAAGGAAAGTGTTGATGATCCAATAAGGCTATGGCCAAAGAAGGCCTAGTGCCTCGCCAAGACCTGGAAGCCAATTTTTGAAATTCAAATTCAAATTATTCTTTGTCAAATTCGAATCTAACACAAATTTTCAGTTAATTGTAGATTCAAACATCTTTTTAAAATAAACTCAAAATCAACTATTTTCAAAATTAATTCAAGTTTTTCAAAATAAATCATAATTTTTTAAAATAATTCTGTCTACTAAAATCTGTCTCACAAAACCTATAAGGCTAACGTGATTGATAACCCTAGATTTGGGTGAGACATACTAGGCTGTGAAAATCAATTTAGGCTATTCCTGATCCTAATTGGATCCAAAATAAAAAAAAAAACTTTTTATGTGTAGGAACATAAAGATTTGGACCAATGGATGTTGGATAGCGGGTGCTCCAGACACATGACTGAAGATAAATTGAAATTCATCAAACTCAAGTTCAAGAACTTAGGCTCAGTAGCATTTGGCAACAATGCTACACTCAAGGTGATTGGGTCAGGTAACATTGAACTTAAATCAGACTTTGTTATTAAAAAGGTTCTCTTGGTTGAAGACTTTAATTTTAACTTGCTTAGCATAAGTCAATTATGTGATACTGGTTATTTAGTTACCTTCACCAACTCTAACTGCCTGATTAGAAACTTGCAAGACTCAGAAATCCTACTTAAGGGCACTAGGAAAAATAATATTTACAATATAAACCTACCACTAGTACCTAAATGCATGTTAACAAAGTTAGAATAATCAAACCTCTGGCATAGGAGATTAGGTCACACTAATTTGAGAATAATTTCAAAAATCACCCAACTTGTCCTAATTAAATGTATCCCTAAAATTAAGAACCATGAAAACTTAATATGTAAATCATGTAATCAAGGTAAACAAACCAGGTCTAATCACAAACTTATTCAGTCTGATCTAACTCAAACCACACTTGAGCTCCTGCATCTTGACCTATTTGATTTACATGGAGCCAAGTCACTAAGTGGAAACCAGTACTGCTTAGTAATAGTTGATGATTACTCTAGGTTTACCTGGGTTAGGTTTCTAAAGACCAAAGATGAAACCCTAAACCTATTCAATGATTTTTGTAAGTTAATTGAAAATCAAAACGATACCAAAATCAAAAGACTTAGGAGTGACCACGGGGGAGAGTTTGAAAATCAACGATTCGAGGAATTTTGTAAGGTAAATGGGTATATACACGAATTTTCGTGTCCTAGAACCCCCAGCAAAATGGGATAGTTGAAAGGAAAAATAGAACCCTACAGGAAGCCGCTAGGGCTATGCTCAATGAATTCAACCTAGCTAACCAATATTGGGCAGAAGCAATTAGTACGGCTTGCTACATCCAAAATAGGGTACTAATTAACAAACGACACAATAAAACACCCTATGAATTATACTACCATAGACTTCCAAACCTACATTACCTAAGGGTCTTTGGGTGCAAAGTCCATATCCTAAACACCAAGGACTATCTAGGTAAATTCCAGTCTAAGTCAACCCCAGGCATCTTCTTAGGATATTCAACAACAAGTAGAGCCTATAGGGTTTACAACAAACAAACTAAGAAAATTGAAGAAACAACAAATCTAATATTTGATGAAGAAATCAACTCAAAATCTGATAATCCAGATCTAAATTCATCAAATACTGATCAAGAAGATAATGAACAAGCTGTTGAACCTTTAATTGAACCCATAAATGAACTAACTATTGAACCAACTAGTGAGTCAATTGAACCAACTATTGAACCAACCCAAGTAGTTGAACCAAATATTAAACCAAACTGACCAGCCGGACCTGAGGGCTGAACCAAGTTCTAGAAAAATCAAGAAACCCAGACTCAGTCACCCAACTGATCAAATTGTAGGTGATTCAAATTTAGGAGTCAGAACTAGGTCCTCCTATAGAAACCTTAGTCAGATAGCAATGATTTCAAAAATTGAACCTAAGACTATAGAGGAAGCCCTACCTGATCCTGATTGGATCATAGCTATGCAAGAAGAGTTAGCCCAATTTGAGAGAAACCAAGTTTGGGAACTAGTACATAAACCTGAGGGCAAATCCATCATTGACACTAAGTGGGTTTTTAGGAATAAGCTAAATGATCAAGGAGAAATAGTTAGAAATAAAGCCGGCCGCTAGTAGCAAAAGGTTCAGTCAAGTAGAAGGGTTAGATTATGACGAAACCTATGCCCCGGTAGCTAGACTTGAGTCCATTAGGATGTTATTAGCCTTTGCATCCCATAAAGGATTTAAATTATACCAA
>JAGFNQ010001134.1:0-88728 GCA_024364735.1 Boesenbergia rotunda
ATTGGATAGAACATGATAATGCATAAGAAAAACCTAAAATATACTTAAGTGTATAATATGTCACACCAAGGTTTGAAGTTCTAGGGATCAGTGCCAATTAGGTGTGTCAAAAATGAACCCGACTGTAGTCGACCTGAAAAAATCAAGTTCGCATTGGGAGTTTCGAGTTTCGGGTTTCGGGAGGGGGTTCTGGTTGTGTTAGGTTCGGATTGGGTTAGGGTTAACCCAAATTTAGAGGTTAGCAGGTTTTTTTTTTGGATTAAATCAAATTTTGTTTTCAAAATTAAAATGATTTATATATATATATATATATATATATATATATATATATATATATATATATATCAAGGCTAGTATACTAATGATGAAGTATTGAGATAAAAGTAAAGAATTACAAGAAAAATAACAAAAAAAAGTCTTTTTTTAATTGGGTTATTTGGAATGGTCGAGTTATCAAGGTTCGAGTTCGGGTTTAAGGGTTTCGAGTTGTGTTCGAGTTTGGGTCAAATTCGCGTTGGGATTTTTTTTTAGTAAAATATGTACTTCAACCCAACCCAAACCCAACCAACCCACCCGAATTGACACCCCTAGTTTGGGTCAAATTCGCGTTGGGATTTTTTTTAGTAAAATCAGTACTTCAACCCGACCCAAACCCAACTAACCCACCCGAATTGACACCCCAGTACCCCACACATCTAAGGCATGCCAACCTAGGAAAGGAATCTCAATGGTATGGAGAAGAAACCGGAGAAAAAACCCGCTCAAGATGTGTATTGCATTTTCTATGTGCAAGTAATCAATGGTCAATACATATTATCAAGCACAAAGATTGAAACTAAAGCTTATACTTGAGGTTATAGAATAATGACTTCATTCTTGTGCGGCTTAATACCATGAGCAAGAACAGATAAGTGTGCCCAAAAGAGGGGAAGAGAAGATAATGAGGGAATAGTTTGAGACTAAAAGTCGCTTGATTCATTTTTATATATCTAATTCTAGTAACTTGGTTTCCTTAGTCTACAAGACTTGTGAAGCAAGCCAATCTAATAAATCAAGATCCACTATAAATAAATATTTCTAATACCTTGAGCTGTGATGATTGTCTTTATATTAAAAATAACTACAATTGTATAAGAATGTAATAACATTATATAATTATTTGTTTTTCATTACTGCCAACGTGGCGCCTCATTAATGTGCCAAATAAGCATATAGGATTTACTAGTCAAGTTTCACCCTCTAGTGTGAATACACAAACATAAAAGCAAAAGAGAGGACAAGTTCCACATGTATGTTAACATTCATGGCAGACAATAAAAAATAATAATAATAAACCATTTCCCCAATCTGATATACAATCAATATCCCATCACCTCCAGAAAACTAAAACAACATCAAGGAACTAGGTTTCTGAGGTATGCACACCATGCATCAGCGTGACTGATAATGATATCAACGTACTTTTGATAGTCCAAAGATTTTTAAAAAAAAAGTGAAAAATAAAATATCAAAACCACATTATTTTACTTAAAATAAAATCATTCAATTTTGGCTTAAACCTATTTACTATCCATTGACATTTTAGCATGCAGTAACTGTTGAACTAGCTCTCTGCAGTCTCTGGCATATGGAAACTATTGAATATAGATTACACGAGCTGAAAGAAGAAAAGACTTGAGGACAGGATTACCCCACCGCATATGACTATAATTCAAAAGGACAGGTCGATTTCTGGATTAGATTTATATTGCATGATTAATCTAAATAGCATCAGCAGAGTCCAAGGACAAAACTAGATCAAATTTTAAAAACTCAAATGAGTACAAGCACATGATCATATAGTTCCCACGACTCAACAGTTGCGAGTCCAATCAACTGTAGCAGGGGATCTCGATAGACAACCCCTAACCGGGAGAAACAGTTCGAAAAGCAGAGGAAGGAAGCAATTCACCTGATTAAGACTCTCCTCGGCAGCCTTGCGCTCCTCGGGGCTGGGGCTGAGCGCAGCCCGGAGGACGACAGTAAGGCTGGCGAGATCCATCGCGAAGCGGAGGGAATCCGGAAGACCGCGGATTCCTCCGCCACGAGAGATTCGGACACCGGCGGCGCTAGGGCTTTGGATTGTGAAAGTTTGACGGCGAGTCGAGCGAGAGAAATTGACGGCGCGAGGATCTCGCCCCCGACTCCCGAGAGACAGAGGGAGAGGGAGAGGGAGAGGGACAAACGCGAATCGGACGAGTGGGTTTTAACTCTAGGGTTAGAGATACGTAATTAAGCGGGCCTCCAAGGCGGTTCGAACCGGGGCCGTAGGATTCAGTACAACGCCCATGTCTCGTATTCTCGAATGACGATATCCTAAGCCTCTGACGGGTTCACTACAAATAAATAAACGGTAGATGTGCAGCTTGGGAAGGTAATATTTGCACCTCACCTTGAACGGGATCCCAACCGTGGGAAAAGGTAAATGTCTCCGGTCCACATGGCACGCGCCAATTGGGATTGCCGTAAAATCTACAAATATAAAGGTTTTATCTTTTTCAGACATAAAATTAGAAAAGTTAAAAAAAATATTCACAAACTGATATTTACAAAAAGAACACGCCCTATTCCAACCCAAATTTGATACGAAATTTACTATTCTAATATCAAATTTTTTAACGGCTTTTATAGTCTTAAAACTAGACATTCATTTTTTTTTTAATCTTAAATTATAAAAGTATCAATTTTAATAACACACCATGTGACGCCTCAAGTCGTTTTTAAAAAATGATTAAATATTATAATTCAATTGAAAAAATGAATCTTAGAAATTTTTTTTTTATTTTTTTATTAACTTAAACACTGTAATTCAATTAGGAATTTTTTTTAATTTTTTTAGTTTGAATACAGGAAAGTGAATCATAGTGTTTTTAATTTTAATTTTTTTAACTTAAATATTATAATTCAATTAAGAATGTGAAACTTAGATTAAAATAAAAATAGAATATGAACTTTGGAAATAAAAATAAAAATTTAATATCAAAATCATAAATTTAATATTAAATTATGTACCAAAATATATTTTTCTCTAAGTTACCGAGTGATCTCTTTATTCTTTTTATTTTCAATATAAAAAAAATAATTTATGAAAGATGCACATATTTAATCAAAAAAATAACAAAGTGAGTGTTGTTTTTTGTGAGAAGATAAGAAACAGTAATTGGAGTTATTAATGGAGTGACCAACTCCCAATTGCCCACTGGAAGTTTTTTTGGACCAGGAATATTTTGTCTCATCGTAAGGTGAGAAATCCAAGAAAGGGCACTGTTATTAGTAAGATTGCAACAGCATATAAATCTGAACTGTGCTATGGCAGTCAGAACATAAACAAGGATCAGGTAGACAGGTTGTTGAAAATGAGATATTTATGTATATTCTTCCAATTAATTGAGGAGAGTCAGTGTTTGATCCTATGTTGCATATGCTATAGCTTCCAGTAACTATTGATAATAATTGTTATTATAATAAGTTTTAAAAAATAATTTTAATTAAGTTTAGTAATTTTTAATTAAATTGTACAATAATTTTTTTATAATAATTAGTATTTTATACTCAATAATTTTGATAAAATTAAGTTAATTTTATTTAATATATTATACTAAAGTGTTCTTTTAATATTTAAAAAATAATGATCATTCCAATAGTAATAATAATAATAATAAATGTCGATATTTACCTAAATCATTCAATCAAAAAGAGTTTGATTTCTAAAGTGGTAATTTCAATTTCTCCACTCAAGTCCAACCATATCCGCCTCTACATGGCCCCCACCCACTCAACTTTCGCCAATGGAATCACCGCCGCCTCAAGTTCCATCGCTCGCCGGGGAGACGAGCATGACGACCGCGGACGGTTCCCGCTGGCGCAGGGAAAGTACTAACTGGCCGATAAAGTCACTGGCGTCGTCTTTGTCACAGCCCCGCTAGTCCTCCCTGATAGAAGTGGGCAACGTGTGCAGTAACTGCACACGTTGTCAGGGAGTGGGGCGTGTTGCCCCTCCCTCTCCACTACTTCTATCCTTTATCCTCCCCTATATAAGGAGGGGATAAGGGCTTCATTCAAGTGCAAGAGTGAGTGAGAGCAAGAGAAGAGCTCTAAGAAGAGAAAATCATCCTGCCAGTGGGATTTGATTTGTGGAGGGTGAAGGAATTTCCGACACGTGATCGTTCTTCCGACGACAAGCACGACGAACAACGAAGGACGAGCGAGAATCACTGTAAGTGCTTATCGTTTTTCAATATCGTAGATTCGTTCACGATATCATGCATTAGAAACAACAATGGTATCAGAGCCGCAAGGTTCCAAGTAGCATGAAAAAAAAAACTTCGCCGGAATTCACCGGAAAATCACGACTTTGTGTCGGCAGATTTTTTTTTCGAGTCAGTAAAAATAATTGTTAGCGTCGCGAACCGACGATCCCACTCGGCCATGTTATACGCTACCGATTAACCGCGTTCGTCGCAGTGAAAAAAAAAAAACCGTGGTGGAAGGAAACTAAAAAAAGCCTGAGAAATTTTTTTTAATAAAAAAAAATTTGCATGCAAATTAGGCCGTAGATACAGTTAAAAAAAATTACATGTTATTTTTTTTCCCTTCTTCCATTAAATTAATTAGTTTTATGCTTTAATTAATATTTTATTGCTTGGTTGAATTTATATTAAAATTTGGCTATTGGTTATTAGAAATAGACCAAAATTTGATTAAGTAGATTGGATTTTGATTAGAATTAATTAAATCCGATTAAATTAGTTCATTTCAATTAGAATTTAAATTATTTTAATCGGACCAACTTGATCCAACTATGTTTATGTCTAATTCGAACCATTAGTTGGTTTGACTAGACCAAATTGATCCAATAAAATCAGGATCTAGTTCAAACCACTAGTTAATTTAATCAGATCAGTTTAATACAAATCAGAACCATTTTGTTTGGTTCGATCAATAGATTTGACTTTAAATTAAGTGAGCTAACGACTAAGATAAGTCATCCCTGTCCGATTAGATTAGTTCTAATGAGGATAATGGACTCAGACTAAGGATTCGATTTCCTAATCGATCAGCCTAATATGTTAGTCAATAAAACTCCCCAAATCAAGAAAATTTGTTTTTCTTATCTGTTTATGACTCTGTGGGTTTATGCATGATTGTGAATTGAATTAAACCAGTTTTGTTACTGGTTTGTCGGTTTTGTACTGACATAGTGTATTTCAATTCCAGATGTCGAGATTTATTACCACAATGACTCGTCGCGATGTGCGACGGAATGAGCTAAGGGAGCAGATAGAGGAGATTGACTACCGCCCAAATCTTGGCATCCAAGGGCATACGGGAAAGCTTGATCGACTATTTTGGAAACTCGAGCAGGAAGAGTTTCCAGTCCTAGATAACTACCGGATCGGGGCATTGATTCGTTCATTGCCGAGGCGTGGTGGAACAGCTGCAAGATTTATCTGAGGATGCTTTGAGGGGTGCATCTCATATACCGAGCTGTGTACAGAACTACTTCGCCTAAATTTTTCGGAAGAAGATCTGGAAGACTCTGAGGACGAACTAGAAGAGGATCCAGAAATGGATACAATTGTAGAAATCGAGGAGGATCCTGAAGAATTCGAGATGGATCCAATTGAAGAATTAGAAGAGGATCCAGAGATGGATCCAATTGAAGAATTCGGGGAGGATCCGGAGGAATTCGAGATGGATCCAATTGAGGAAATCGAGGAGGATCCCATAGAATCTGTGGAGGATCTTGAAGTTGATAACCTACCTCTCATCAAGTCTGGGATGAAAGGGATATTATTTACCACCGCTCTAGTCTTTGTCCTAGTGGGAGTAGTACTAGCTTATCTTGTTTATTAAAGTTTGTCTTTGTTACTGTTGTTATGTACAAACAGTATTTGCTCATTTAGTTTTTTAGTCATGTAGTAGTTACTGTCGTTTTGTACAAATAGTTTTTTTTCTTCCCGAAAAGTTATATTATGTGTTAACAAAACTTCTTAATGATTAGTTCATTTCATTTGAATGATAAGTTCATTTATGATTAGTTCATATGATGAGATGTATGAAAAAATAACTAATAAATGTTTATTAGATTAGATATACGGAGGATAAGTGAGAACGTAGTTACCACTTGATTTTGTAAACCAACTCTAATTTACAATCAGTTATTTATTACATGCATATGAGTTATACTGAATGACTAAATAATGCGTTTATTTATGTTAGATCATGGCAACGATGAATATAATAGCTGAACTCAACAAAGGAGAAAAATTAAATGGGGACAACTATAAAATATGGCACCTTAAGATACAGTATGTACTTGAGGAACAAGAAGTTCTAGAAGCTGTAAATCAATTTATGGTAGAACCTGCAGATGGTTCTACAGCCCAGCATAAACGTGATCTTGATGCCTATAAGGCATGGAAGAAAAAGGACTCCATTGCTAAGGGTATTTTGATTAGTTCAATGGTAGATGACCTGATATATGAGTATGAGTCATTACTATCGGCTCATGCTGTCTGGGTTGCTCTGAGAGATAAATACAGTGGAGTTAGCTTAAGTAAGCTTCGTCAGCTGACAATCAAGTTTGACAGCTATAAGAAACGCCCAAATGTCTCCATGACCCAACATTTGAGGAAAATGGGAAATATGATTCAAGAGCTGAAAACTGCTGGTCATGAGTTGACTGATGAACAACAGGTTCAAGCAGTTATGCGTTCCCTTCCCAATTCTTGGGAATCAATGAAACAGAACCTTACACATAGTGAAAGTATAAAGACTTTCATTGATGTCTCACGCCATGTTGAATTGGAGGCGGAGAGAATAGAATCCGCAAGGATTTCTGTACAAGCTTTTGTAGCTGAAGGCTCTGGACCCAAGAATAAAAAAAGATGGTTCAAGAAAGGAAATGGAAAGGAAAAAGGGAAAGAAGCTACTGCTGCTGGGCAAGGCCCAATCAAGAAGAATATTAAAGGAAAGAAGTATGGACAGAAACCGAAGAGCAAGTTGACTTGCTATAACTGTGGCAAGAAAGGCCACTTTGCTCGGGAATGTACTGAGCCGAAAAAGGTAGATCCATATTTATTTTCTATTCACGAGCATTATGTTGCTAGTTCAGTGCTGTTAGCTGATTCTTATCCTTTGTGGAATATAGATTCAGGAGCAACGAACCATGTAGCTCGTGATCGAGCTACATATGTGGAGTACCGTCGAGTACCAGCTGGCAATAAGTGGATACATGTGGGAAACAATGCAAGAATTGAAGTCAAAGGAATTGACACTTGCAAGCTCAACCTATATGGTGGACGTACCCTGTTTCTGCATGATGTCCTTTATGCTCCTGAGATTCGACGGAATCTAGTTTCTGTAACTAGTCTTCTTGATTTGGGTTATTGCATAAATTTTTTCAGTCGTTGTGTGGAACTTCGTATTAACTCCGTGTTAATTGGATGTGGTTATGCAATGAATGGTTTCATGGTTCTTGATGTAGAACAAGATATTAATTATGGAATTAATAGTTATTTTTCAAACATTGCTCTTACTAGTGATGCTAATATTAATGAGGAAGTTTGGCATGCTAGACTAGGACATATCGAACAAGAACGGATGAATAGATTAGCTAAGGAGGGTCTATTGGGCACTCATGCTAAGATTAACCTGTCCATATGTGAGCATTGTCTTGCTGGAAAAGCAACAAGGAAACCATTTGGTAAGGCTATTAGAGCTGATTCACCATTGCAATTAATTCATTCGGATGTATGTGGTCCAATGAATGTGAAGGCTAGACATGGAAGTTCCTATTTCGTTACATTTATTGATGACTTCACATGTTTCGGTCATGTGTATTTGATTTCTCATAAATATGAAGTATTAGATTGCTTCAAACGTTATTTGAACGAAGTTGAGAATCAATTGGATCGTAACGTTAAAACATTACGCACTGACCGTGGAGGTGAATATTTGTCAGATCAGTTTAAGACAATATGTTACGAGATAGGAATTATTAGACAACTAACGATCCCTGGAACTCCACAGCAAAATGAGGTTGCTGAAAGAAGAAATAGAACTCTTCTAGATATGGTTAGGTCTATGATGGTTCAAGCTAATTTACCTATTTCCTATTGGGAAGATGCATTATTAGCTGCTACCTATATACTTAACCGAGTGTCTTCTAAGTCTATTCCATCTACACCATATGAACGTTGGACAGACAGAAAACCAGATTTGAGTAATCTGAGACCTTGGGGGTCAGCTGCCTACGTTCATGATAAGACTCGCAAATATGGAAAACTAGGACCAAGGGGTAAAAAGTGTATCTTTGTAAGGTATTCTGATACCTCTAAGGATTATGTTTTTATTGGTGAGCAACAAGATGGAACCATCTCTGAAATAGAGTCAAGAGATGCGATTTTTCTCGAAACTGAGTTCTCAACAAGAGTTGAAGTTGATAAATCGATTTCTCTATTTGCTACAGAGGAGGAGGATATTATTCCTTTATCAACAAATCAAGAATCACAGGAGAAACCTGAATCTAGTCTACCCAGTGGGAGTGATTTGTCAATGAATGAATCAGTTTCAGTTTCTCAACAGTCAGACCTGCGAAGGAGTAATCGCAAGATTATTCCTAAAAGAAGGTTTGATATTGAGAATGAGGCATTAATGATTCTCCCTATTGACGAAGAGGAACCTCGAACGGTTGAGAAAGCATTGAGATGCTCAGTTAGAGAAAAATGGAGAATTGCAATGGATGAAGAAATGGAGTCTATGAGAAAGAATCAGGTTTGAGATTTAGTCGATCTTCCTCCGGGCCGAAGGGCTATTGGGAACAAGTGGATTCTCAAAATCAAAAGGAAGGCAGATGGATCGATTAATAGATACAAAGCTCGTCTGGTTGCAAAAGGATATACCCAAATGGAGGGTATTGATTTTGAAAAGACATTTTCTCCTGTTGTGAAGTTTGTGTCAATACGTATCATTTTAGCTATAGTAGCACATTATGACTTAGAATTACATCAGATGGATGTAAAAACGGCTTTCCTTAATGGTAGTCTTGACGAGGAAATCTATATGGCACAGCCAGAAGGTTATATTGCTGATGGCCAAGAGGATAAAGTATGTAGACTTAAAAAGTCTATATATGGGCTAAAGCAAGCGTCGAGACAATGAAACATAAGATTCAATGAAGTCATTTTATCTTATGGTTTCGAAATGATGAATGAGGATCATTGTGTATACCTCAAGGAGGATAAAGGAAAGATTGTCATATTATCGTTATATGTTGATGATATGCTAATAGCTGGAAATGACATACAGTTTGTGATAGAAATCAAATCATGGCTTTCATCACAATTTGACATAATAGATATGGGAGAAGCCGAGTACATCTTAGGGGTAAAGATCAGTAGGGATCGATCAAAAAGATTTTTGGGTTTGTCTCAAGAAGCTTATATTACTAAGATGTTACAACACTTCAATATGTCAAACTGCAACTGTGAACAAAATCCTGTAGTGAAAGGTACTGTTCTGAGCAAAAGTATGTATCCCAAGACTCCTAATGAAATAGCCGAAATGAAGAAAAAATCATATGCCAGTGCCATTGGTAGCTTAATGTACACTATGTTGTGTACACGTCCTGATATCAGTTATGCTGTTGGCTTGGTTAGCCGTTTCCAGTCAAACCCAGGATCGAGACACTGGAAGGCGGTGAAGAGAATATTCAAATATCTCAAAGGGACAGCAGATTATTGTCTCTGTTTCCAAAGATCAAAATTGAGCCTGAAGGGCTATACATATGCAGATTGGGCAGGAGACCTTGATGACAGAAAATCCACATCGGGTTATACTTTCTTGCTGAATGGAGGTGTCATCTCATGGAATAGCAAGAAACAGGCTTGTGTAGCACTGTCGACAATGAAAGCTGAATATGTGGCTTGTGCAGCGGCTGTACAAGAAGCTGTCTGGTTAAGAAGGTTCCTGAAGCATTTGAAGATTGCTGAGGATAGTGGGAGTCCCGTTACATTGTATTGTGACAATCAAACTGCAATAGCTTTTTCCAAGGATCCCAAATATCACAGTAAAGGCAAGCATATAGAAATTAAGTATAATTATGTAAGGGATATTGTGGACAAAAGAAAGGTAGTCCTTGAGTATATTCCTACCCGTGCTATGCTTGCAGATCCTTTCACTAAGCCATTGACTAAAGAGTCATTTCTTGGTTTTGTGAAGTCTTTGGTGTTAGGATCTTTGCCCTAGCTAGAGGGGGGTGAATAGCTATCTTTCGATTTTTTCTCTCCTACAAACACGTTAGCGGAAGCAATACAAATAGAAATATGAAGGTAGGAAAGAAATCAATACTAACTCACTGATTTTACTTGGTATCCACCTCTTCAAGGTGACTAATCCAAGGATCCACACACACCACACAAAATCCTTCACTATGAACTTCTCCTTCTCAAGATCACACTTGAAGGTGGAGAAACCCTAACACAATGATCTCCCTCCTCTTACAAATGAAATGAAAGCTTGGAGGAGGAGATTGAGAGAGTTGTGAAGCTTGGAGAGCTCTAAAATGATCACACACTTCGTACCCAAGGAAAGCCCTCTTTTTCTCCAAGATAAAACACTAGGTTTTATATCTTCGTCCGCGACTCCAGTCGACTGCTCACTTACCAGTCGACTGGTAGGCTTCAACGGCTACAAAATATGCAATGAGTGCCTCAGCCGCCTTCGCAACGGTCGACCTCCAGTCGACTGGTAAAGGACCAGTCGACTGGAGCCAGTCGACTGGAACCAATTCCAGTCGACTGGCAGTCGACTGGTCGACCCTCCTTGGGTCGACCCGATTCTCTGTGTGTTGTGGTCCCAGTCGACTGACAACTTACCAGTCGACTGATGAAGCTGAGAAATCACATTTCAGCTTCCCTTTTCATCCCTTAGTCTTGACTCACGCCTTCAAACACCTTCCACAAGCCTTGTGCCTCTCTTGGATGCTTCCGAGTCCACGACTCCTCATCCTTGCACTTGCTTGAAGTGTTTCCATCGGCTTCGTCATACTAAGTCTCCCTTTTGCCAAGAGGTCACACCTCCGGGACTTCCTTTGCCAAGACTCTCTTCTTGGACTTCCCTTGCCAAGTCTTCCACTTGGACTTTCCTGCTTACTCAAAGCACACAAGTTAGAACACAAAACATTGTCTAACTTAAACTTGTTTAGCCAAACATGAAAACCATAATTACTTGGAGCAAGATTGCACCAACAATCTCCCCCTTTTTGATGTTTGGCAAAACTCATTTAAGTTAGGTCTTTAAATATCACAACATGCTTTAAGTATAATGATACATGAACATGAGGCATATAAAGATAAGCATATGAATATAATCATGCAACATTTCATGTAATCTAAAACACATAATCACGATTAAGAGCTAACTTAATCTATTTCTCCCCCTTTTTGACAAAAATCACAAAAGGGACTGACAACACTCAAGCGAGGAATGAGTCATGAGATAAGTCAAGATAAACCCTAGTAATTCTCCTCCTTGGATAATGGAATCTACCATCCCTTGATAGACATGTACCCGTTAAAGGCTTGCTCCCCCTAAAGTCTTGCTCCCCTTGGATCATTGCACCAATAATGTCCTTGATTCATTTTGAAGGCAACAACAACAATTCTTAGCCATCAATACAGATTAAAAAAAATCCGAGCCTCTTCCCATAACGTAACAACGTTGCGTGTCAACTTGAATCCAATGACTTTCTTGACCAATCCTATTATCCAAGATAAGATTACATGCAGGCCATATCACTTCCAATTGATACAAGGTATCAGAGAACTCACAGGGTTCAAAGGACGGACAAAACTTCAATTTCAGCACAAAACAGAGTCACCCGGTCGACCTCTGGTCGACTGCTACCAGTCGACTGGTACAGTGCCAGTCGACTGGTAGCTGATAAATGCAGTTTTCAGCTCCCGAAATTCAGAAATGCAGAAATAAATGTACAGTGATCGAAAAATTCTGAAATTTCACCCCAACATTTCTTAAGTTACTCACTATTCATGAAAAATATTTTGAAAAATATATGCACCTTGAAATAGTGGTTTGATACAAAGTTTGAAAAGTCCAGAAATAACTTGATACTCATGAAACTATGTATCAATCTAGGCACCAACTATAGCCATCAATAAAAGACCTATGCTATGCCATTCTATGGGGATTAGGAAATGTGTTCAAGGCAAATTTAAGATTCATGATCAATGATTACCAAGAATACATGGATATGGCCATAAATAAGACTCTTGTTCTTAACCAACAATTCCTTAATCCATTATGCCATTAAAAATTCATACTGATCATAAATAGGGCTGATGGCAGCAAGAAAAATAAGAGTATAGATTTTACACTGCCAAAGTGAATATATTATCAAACATAATCCAAAACAACTCATATGATCACCAACCTAAAATGACGAAACTACTTCATAACTGCAAATAGAGTTTTTACATAACTAAAAACACATAAACAGAAGTGAAATCAACCATAGCCAGGTAAATAAAGTGCCATCCAAATACATCAACCAGAAAGACCTGCGTCCGAGATACAATATATGGACTAATAAAACAAGTCTCGACGCCAGGAAATGCAAAAAAAAGCAACTCAATCTACTCGTCGGCAGGCGGAGGAGGTGGAGGATACTGATGAGAGATCTGCATAGCACGTAGCATCTTATACATCTCCAGCTGACGCTGGTCATAGATGATGTGACGCTGATCCTCCACGGTCCACCGGTCATATGTCGCCTGACGAAAGTCACGAAACTCCTGATAGCCCTGGCCGACCATCTCCTCCAAATGTGTAACCCGCTCAACAAGAGAGTCGGGGTACTGAGCATCAGGCATAGGAGCATCTCCAGGGGCATCCTCAGCTCCAGCGGCATCCGCAGCTCCAGCGGCATCCTCAGGTACAGCAGGGGCGTCCTCCTCGGCCGCTAAAACAGCATGACGAGGAACCTGAGCCTTCCACATCATGACTCCCCCATGACAGACAATCTTGGCGAGTTTAAGATGCAGTTCCCCTAGTTAACTATATTGAGGGGATAGTTTCTTAATCTCACCCCTAGATGTATCAATTCCTTTGGATGCAAAGTACTCTGTCAAAATGTGGCCAAAAGGCAGATAGAGTTTTCCCTGGATCGGACCTGACAAGTGTAGGATGGAAAGAAAGACATGCAGGGCAACGTCTATGTCAAAATGCTGCTCAAGAGCATACATCATAACAAGATGCGGGAGTCGAATGACAGACCGTCCCCGGGTGACAAGAGGGAGAATGCAGTCTAGAATGATGCGATACCATATGTACTGGACTACCCCCATGTTTGTATGCTCAAAGATGTTCGACGTGATGGGTCGAGGACGGCCAAAATAGTGGCGATGAATAAGATCGACGGTGACATGAGAGAAAGAACCCGTAATGCGGCCAGGCATGGTCGGAAAGCATGTAAATGGGTTGGCCGACTCACGACACTGTAGAAAGTGACGAAGACTATCAGGATTGAACTCAATCACTACTCCCCCTACAGTAGACTCAAGGTTGTGCTCATGATCACCTATGGAACGTAAATTTACAAAAAATTCCTTAAGGAGTGTGACATTGACATCGATTTTGCATCCAGTCAATTTGTTTAGGTGGTAGTAGTCAATTATTTCAATGAGGTATGGGGTTCTCTCTTGAAAATATGAACGATTTAGATACCGACAATCCATCAAATGGAACTCGATATCTTCAAACGTTCTTTGAGCGGCCGCAGAGTAGAACCTAGGCACACGCACCCCCGGTCTAGGAGGAGAGGGTTGCTGGGAGCTTCCCTCTCCTTGACGACGAGGTGGTGGAGGGGATTGCTGGGAGCTACTCTTACCCTTTTTGGATGCAACACGTTTTTGCCTAACCCTTCGTTCCATGATGGTTGAGAGTAGGAAGGTATAGCAAAATCGTCCAAAAGCCAATAGGTGCCCAAGTGACACCTTTACAAACCCTAATCTCACTCAAAAGGGATGGAGAAGATGGAGTAGAAGCAAAACCTAGGGCTTGGAGGGGTTGGAGAAGTTCGGCAAGCTCAAAGAGAGAAGGGGCGTCGAAGAGGAGAAGTAGATCTAGGGTTTTGGGCGACCGGTCGAGTGCCCCTTTATATAGAAAATCGCCAGTCCAGTCGACTGGGATGGTCTCAGTCGACTGGCTCCAGTCGACTGGGGTATTCCCAGTCGACTGCCCTTCAATTTTTCTTGCGTACAGAGATCCCGATCGACCTCCCAGTCGACCCCCAGTCGCCTGCCACCAGTCGACTGGTGGCTGAATTTCAGCCATCTTTGGTGAATTTCAGAAATGTCGTAGAAATTCCAGAAAATTCGAAAAATCTTGAAATTTTGCAGACATCTTTCCTACACCATGTATGATCAAGGAAAAATAGTGCAACATAAAAATTCAAGATAGTTTAGGAGTTTGGTACAACCTCGAGAAGTGAACTTATTTGATACACTTTGTACCAAACTCAAGATCTGATTTGAATTCTTATAGAGGTTGATTACACACTAGCATGAATACACCCCAGAAATGGTTTTAAGCCATTTAAAATGTCCAACCATGATCGATGGGCAAGATATCCATAAATTGAACATTTACTTTCCCCATGGTTGGTATTTAACATTCAATATTGATACACATGATATTTCATCAACATGCCACAAGCACAAGTGAAATATGAGCATCATCCCCTGTCATGTGGCTTGAACATCCGCTATCCAAGATCCACATGCTTGTGTCCTTCTTTTCTTTTACCTAGACAATATAAAACACATCACTCTTAGGTACCCAAAGGTTTGAGTCACTAACATTTTTGAGGTATTTCTTAGGTACCCATGCTTGTTTTACCTTGCCCTTAAGGTTTGAACCCTTTGCATTTTTTACATCCTTCTTTGGAACCCACACCTGTTTCACATTACCCTTGACACCCTTTTTCTTGGATGATCCTTTTCTATTTACAAGGGAAATATAGGAGACTTCTTTATCTTTATATCCTAGCCCGGCCTTCCTATAGGCAACCCTTTGACTATTTAGGAGCAAGTCAAGTCCTTTTGATCCAATTGAGAATTTCTCTAAGCGCTTCTTTAGATCAACAACTTCCTCCTTTAATTTGATGTTCTCCTCATTCACTTTACTTACATCACATGATTCCTCTTTGTCCTCCTTAAGGGTCATAATTTCTTCCTTTAGCCCCTTGACCTTAGTTTTTGACCTAACCAAAGCATTCTTAAGATATGCAATAGTATCATAAAGAAATTTTTCTTTGGGAGAATCCATTACCTCATCTTCGCTAGATGATGATTCATCGCTACTTGAGTTCTCTTCTTCGCTTGATGTGTCTTGATCACTTTGATGTGCCATTAATGCCATGTGCCTTGTGATGTGGCACAACTCCTCTTCATCATCCGATGATTCGCTACTTGAATTGTCCCATTCGGCTTAAGCCACCATCACTTCTTTCTTTTTCTTCTCTTTCCTTTTGTGTTCTTTTTCTTCCTTCTTTTTCAACTCCGGGCAATTCGTCTTGATGTGCCCTTTCTTGTTGCACTCATAACACGTGACATTAGGAATGGAATTAGAACTTTGACTACTCTTACCTTTTGGGGATGTGAACATTTTCCTCACATCCCTTCTTGTAAATCTTTTGGATCTTCCTATCATCTTCTTCACATAATGTGCTACTTCTTTTGCGGACATTTCTTCCTCACTATTCGAGGAGTCTTGCTCGGATTCGGATGAGGACACCTCCTTCTTCTCCTTCTTCTTGCTCTTCTTCTCCTTCTTTTCTACAAATAGAGCAATGCCTTTTTCCTTGGAAGACAAGTTAGTTTGTTCATGTAGTTCGAATTCACAAAATAATTCATCAACTTTGACAATTGAAAGATCCCTAGATACCTTGTAAGCATCCACCATTGATGCCCATAAGGTAGTTCTAGGGAAAGCTTGAAGAACATACCTCACCAAATCTCGGTTCTCAACTTTCTCACCTATCACATGAAGACCGTTCACGATCTCCTTGAATCTTCCGTGCATTTGACTTACGGTCTCATGAGGCTTCATGGAGAAAGTTTGAAGTTGGCCGACAAGAAGATCCCTCTTGGCTCTTCTTGATTCACTTGACCCTTCATTCAACTCAATGAGCTTTTCCCAAAGCTCCTTTGCCGAGTTGAAAGGTCCAACCTTGTTTAGTTGTTCCTTTGACAATCCACATTGCAAAGTCGTGATAGCCTTGGCGTTTGCTTGAGCCTCTTTTCTTATCTCTTTTGGCCACGCCTTGATCGGAAGAGTTTCTCCTTGTTCATTCGTTGGCTTCTCGAAACCTTCCACAATACTAAGCCAAGTTTCAAAGTCATTCATTAAGTAAAACTCCATCCTACCTTTCCAATAAGCAAAATCGTTCCCGTCGAAGTAAGGTGGTCGTGTGGTGCTATATCCCTCTTGATGAGCCATTCTTTATGCTTTGTAGATTGTTAGATCTTCCCAAAGCTAACCAAGGCTCTGATACCACTTGTTAGGATCTTTGCCCTAGCTAGAGGGGGGTGAATAGCTATCTTTCGATTTTTCTCTCCTACAAACACGTTAGCGGAAGCAATACAAATAGAAATATGAAGGTAGGAAAGAAATCAATACTAACTCACTGATTTTACTTGGTATCCACCTCTTCAAGGTGACTAATCCAAGGATCCACACACACCACACAAAACCCTTCACTATGAACTTCTCCTTCTCAAGATCACACTTGAAGGTGGAGAAACCCTAACACAATGATCTCCCTCCTCTTACAAATGAAATGAAAGCTTGGAGGAGGAGATTGAGAGAGTTGTGAAGCTTGGAGAGCTCTAAAATGATCACACACTTCGTACCCAAGGAAAGCCCTCTTTTTCTCCAGGATAAAACACTAGGTTTTATATCTTCGTCCGCGACTCCAGTCGACTGCTCACTTACCAGTCGACTGGTAGGCTTCAACGGCTACAAAATATGCAATGAGTGCCTCAGCCGCCTTCGCAACGGTCGACCTCCAGTCGACTGGTAAAGGACCAGTCGACTGGAGCCAGTCGACTGAAACCAATTCCAGTCGACTGGCAGTCGACTGGTCGACCCTCCTTGGGTCGACCCGATTCTCTGTGTGTTGTGGTCCCAGTCGACTGACAACTTACCAGTCGACTGATGAAGCTGAGAAATCACATTTCAGCTTCCCTTTTCATCCCTTAGTCTTGACTCACGCCTTCAAACACCTTCCACAAGCCTTGTGCCTCTCTTGGATGCTTCCGAGTCCACGACTCCTCATCCTTGCACTTGCTTGAAGTGTTTCCATCGGCTTCGTCATACTAAGTCTCCCTTTTGCCAAGAGGTCACACCTCCGGGACTTCCTTTGCCAAGACTCTCTTCTTGGACTTCCCTTGCCAAGTTTTCCACCTGGACTTTCCTGCTTACTCAAAGCACACAAGTTAGAACACAAAACATTGCCTAACTTAAACTTGTTTAGCCAAACATGAAAACCATAATTACTTGGAGCAAGATTGCACCAACATTTGGGACTTCGTAAAATGTAACACATTGTAAAACAATCAAATATATAAAAGTGCCATGATTTATTCAGTGAATATTGGTGTTACATTTTGGATAAAAATCTCGATAAGCATGTTAGCAGGTTGAGATTGATCCACTCACATGGACAATCATCTCTATTTATTGAGTATAAATAGAGGTAAGACCATTACTTATGGGATAGCTTATGTAGTTATAAATAGAGACATACTCATAAGTTGGGGTCGCCTTGATTTTTATCAAGATGAGATCATTTATGTAATGATTGAAGTAAATGAACCCACCATTTACTGAATCTGCTTATAGCCAGATAGGAATTCATAAGTTGAATTCAGGATTAGACATTAGGTATGTCTAGATCAAATCTGTACGATGTTAATTTTGAGAAAAACATGCACTCTTTTTGTTAAAAGAGAAAAACATCGTAGCATGTGATTCATACCACATGTGCTATAGCGACAATAAGGGTAGTAGGAGAATGGATCCCTGCTTCTCTACTATGTGAGACCCTTGAGATTATAAGTTAATCCTAGATTTATCCTATGTGACTATTTAGTTGTCTGCTTGAAATTTTAATTAGTGTCTGCTACCTTAGCATGTATCCTATTGGCTATGGATGATTCAGTCTATGGAGCATAACTAGGAAAGCAACTGATTAAAATGAATAGATTCAAGCTAAATAGAAAGACTAAGAAAGATTTACATCATTGACACTTATTCACTGGTCGACCAATTACAATTTTTGTTGAGTACTTAAAATGTGATTGTGAATAATTGAATTGAATGGAAACACTGAACATGCTCTTGACTTAATGGTCATTACGAGGGATTAGAGATGTTCATATTGATGTAAATGATTTAGTCTGGGGTAAAAGCAAGTGATTGATGTCTCTGATTCATGTGATAGAGCGACTAAGTAAAGTGTAACAACTTTTTTGGTATTGATCGCTCAGAGAGCAGCTAAGTTAAGTGTCACAACTTTCTTAGTAATGATTGCTCAATATGTTTGCTGTCGCACGAATCATTTTCCCTAAAGTATGAATTGGATGATCTATTAGTCTATGTGACTATATGGTCTTTGTGACCTGATTCTTGTATTAGTCTATGTGACTATATGGTCTTTGTGACCTGATTCTTGTATTGTCTATGTGACTTGACTTGTATGAGTGGGAGATGATAGAAGTGGACAACGTGTGCAGTAACTACACACGTTGCCAGGGAGTGGGGCTTGTTGCCTCTCCCTCTCCACTACTTCTACCCCCTATCCTCTCTTATATAAGGAGGGGGTAAGGGTTTCATTCAAGTGCAAGAGTGAGTGAGAGCAAGAGAAGAGCTCTAAGAAGAGAAGATCATCCTGCCAATGGGATTTGATTTGTGGAGGGTGAAGGACTTTCTGACACGTGATCGTTCTTCCGACGACAAGTGCGACGAACAACGAAGGACGTGCGAGAATCACTGTAAGTGTTTACTGTTTTTCAATATCGTAGATTTGTTCACAATATCATGCATTAGAAACAACACTCCCTTCTCTATTTATCCTGTCCACGGTAGCCGTCGCACTCTCGCTTGAATTTCCCCTCCGCCCTCTACCACGCCAGCTTCGCTCCCACCGATCGAGAAGGTCATGAGCTCCCTCCTTGGCCTCATTCAGGAAGGCGGCGTCGTGGAGATTCCCGTGGACGAGCGCCGCAGAAGAAGAGTGTCGTCCTCCTCCCAGGAAGTGAGCCTGGAAAGCAGACATATCGAAGTCGACGATGAAGAAGAACACAATTTAGAACAGAAATCATGGTATAACTGTAAAATTTCACATGAAAATAAGCAAAATTTCCCCAATCTAATTATCTCATATATATATATATATATATATATATATATATGCACGACGCTGTTTTCTTGTTCGGATTAACCTTATGTACAGACGACCAGATGGAATTTACAGGTACTAATTATATATTACACATATACATCCAATTAAGACCAGTAGTTCATCCTCAGGAGTTACTGATCGATGGTCGTAACCAGCTTAAACCACTGGCTATCCACGCCCAGCTTTAGCGCCTGGTTGCACGAATTGGCTACGAGGGTGCCATCGGAGTCCGCGTCCAAGCACACCTTCCTGCCGTCCCCCAGCTCCGTCGTCAGATGCGTCGTCGTTCCCCCCTCCGACTCTGACTCCGACTGTGACGCGAACGCCCACCGCGACTCGCAGATTATGGCGAGCCTGACCGGGTCGCCGAGCCCCACGGGCTCGAGGCAGAAGTAGGTGCCGGTGATCATCAAGAACTGCTGCGGCGTGTACCGCCAAAAGTCAGACTTGGAACAGGGGCCGAGGCTGAGCGGGTCCGCCATCGTGCTGCGCATCACGCACATGCCGGTCGAAGGGTGGAAGATCTTGCTGCGGCGGTGGCGCATCACGGGAAGGTGGCGGTGGTTGGCTTCTCCTGCAGTACTTTATTAAATTTCAAGTGGATAATTAACGAAGAGGATTAGCTAGCTAGCTAGCTGATTGGTGCGTAGTTTGCGAACCTGTAACGAAGTTGAGGTGGAAGGAAGAGGATGCAGAGGTGGGCTGTTGCAGAGGATTGGAGCAGATTAGCAGCAGAGGAAGCAGGTAATGGAGCGGGCTGGAAGCCATGCTTGCTGGTCGATCGATCGATGATAATTTTGATCTACTAAAGTGATTTTAATATGGAGGTTTGGAGATCGATTGCCTTCTTTATAGCGAGCTCATCGGACAGCAATGTCTGGGAAAAGATAAATAAAAAAAAACCAAAAATAATAATATGTAGATGGATTTTTAAATTCATGAATCAATTATTTTATAATAAATAAAATAGCCGAAACTTTTCTCACGAAATAAATGAACGTTGGGGGGGGGGGGGGGGGGGGGAATTATTGATTTTTCCTCCAAGAATTATCCCTTTCGTAATAATGAAAACGAGTGACATCATGAGCGCGAGTTTTCTCCGAGATAACTACTATTCTACTCCTCCTTTCTTTGAAAAATTTTCCTTACACTTACAGTGCATGGAAAATTTGCAGCGTTTGCGTGATATTTTATTTATTGCGTGCACGTAACTGGATGCATTTTAATAAGGCAAATAAATGTTTGACTAATGTTATGAGGAACTCCCTTCCCTGTTTGTCAATTGGGTGACTACATATGTTGTTTATTATCAAACACGCAATCAATCCATGTTAACTCCAAAAAGTTTATTAATTGCTTCACTTTGTGATTATATAATCACAAAGTGGCATTATTGTATCATTAACCAAAGCAAACAATAAAAAGTTAGTAACGTTTCAGAAGATTAATGGAGAAAACTGTCTCAGAAGAAAGCAACCAAGGGCCATCTTCATCGATCGCTTGGTTTTGAATTGATTCACGAAAGCAAAGAAAGAGTTGGGAACGTTTCAGAAGATTGATGGAGGAAACTGTCTCAGTGACAAGATAATTATCCAAATAGACGACGGTTGAAATTATACGGACTATGGACGAAGAAGAGAGGAGTGAAAGCCACAGAGGTCTAAGCTATGTTGCTAACCTCTGTGGCTAACCCAATCCAACACGTTAGTCTAACACACTATATGCCTCCGCCCGTCTTTCATCGCTCCTCTTTGCCTGAACTTTGGGGTTAAAACGACAGGAGGAAGCCATGAGTGTAAGACAATTTTGTTAGATATAGTGTGAGTGGAAAGAGAGGAAAGATGTTTCATTGTGAATGAGATTTTAGTCCCATATTGGGAGTGTCAAGTGAATGGAAAGGGAGGTGGAGAATAAAGAGACTCCATTGTAAATGCGACTTTAATCCCATATTGGGAGTGTTAAGGCATAATTGTTGGTTTATATTATTTTACAAGTATATTAGTTGTGAACAAATGTAAGGGGAGAGACTCTCTCTCATGTGTGGGTGCGCAGGGGTGCAAATCCAAGGTCTAGATTTTACTGAACCAAGTAGACTCTTGTGCATGCACGACTTGCGTGCATCAAATGTCCGATCGGTTGGGGCAAAATTTGTCCACCTGTGAAATTCTTTGCTCAAATGTAGCAAATGCATTAACTGATTAACTATTGATTAATGTAAAATGAGTAACCCCTAGACGTTTGGATCTAGAAGGTTAATTGGCAGTAAATGATGTTAATTCGGTCATTGATTGTTGCGAGGGTTTGAGCCCTATATAAAGAGGTTGTGACCGAGAGCAAAAAATAATTACAACAACAACAATTTCCTCTGGTAGTGCCCGTAGTACCGCTGTTGTATCCTGAGAGACAGACGTCCATCGGAGCCTCGAAACACCGTCGGAGGAGGACAATGCTGGGGCAATCTATGGTCTAGAGTGACTATGTGTTTTGATGTTTGGGCAAAAGGTTTAAGTTAGGTTTACCCTTATTTTTGATATGTGTATTTGAGTATGCAGGTCTTGCAGGATACACATGGACTTAGCTGGACGACTTCGGGTACGGTGAAGAGTGGCATGGAGGCAAGCCGTGGGCTTGTGTGCGCATCCGAGGGACCATAGATAGCAAGGACGATGAGCCGAGGGACGCGGACTTCGAGGCGTACGTGAAGGATGGTATGGAGGCAAGCCGTGGGCTTGCGTGCGCATCTAAGGGACGAGGGTCAAAGTCGAAGAGGGCGTGAAGACAACAGATGGAGGCTGCTGGTGAAGAGTCAGCTAAGTTGTGAGGGTTAGAGTACTGAGGGAATTATACTCAGGAAATCCTAGGGGTCGAGTGCTAAGAGAATTGTACTCAAGAAGGAAAACCTAGGTGGGGCAGTCAACTGGTGATTTGGCAATCGACTGAGAAACACCACAGAAGCATCAGTCGACTGTTGTGGGGGCAGTCGACTGGTAGTGGCTGGGAATTCAAACGTTGGGCTTGCAACGGTCGAATTTGAGTGGGATCAGTCGACTAGCCTGGGGGCAGTCGACTGGCCTGGGGGCAGTCGACTGGTGGCGAGGTGTTCAGCCAAGAGACCTATTTAAAGGGGCTCGGTTTTGGCTGAGAGCTCTTGACGAAATAAGCTTGGTTAGAGCTCATTAGTAGTCTTAATTGCTCAAAAGTGTGTCTGGGATTGTGGTGAGGTTTCTCCACCCACAAGGAGCTACACGAACTAGCTGGAGGGCATCCGGAGAGTGATCCACCAAAAGATCAAGGGATCGTCCACCTTACGGACAGCCCTGAAGTAGGAGCATTATCTCCGAACCACGTAAATGTTGGCGTTAGCATTATTTTAGTTTGTTTAGTTGTTATTCCGCTTGCGCTTGCTAACGTCATAGGTAGAGAATCGAAGAAAATCTATTCACCCCCCCCCCCCCCCCCCGTTCTTGCTTGACGGTCACAATCTAACAAGTGGTATCAGAGTGGAGATACACTCTTGTTGGAATAACCGTCAAAAGACACAAGCTAGAGGAAATGATGATGGAAGACAAGTTGGGTGATGACATCAACATTCCACCTCCTTATGATCATGAAGATTTTGACTATTGGAGGACAAGAATGAAGACTTAGTTTGGAATGGATTAGGAGTGCATGGTGATGCTAGAAGAACAATTCGAAATTCCAAGAGATAAGCATGGGAAAAAGCTTCGACCTAGATATTGAACCAAGGAACAACAAGCTCAATCTAAGGCAAATGAGAAGGTAATTGATATATTAATTAATGTTTTGTCTAATAATATATTGAGTGGTGTAGATGAATATAAGAATGCATATGAGTTATGGAAAAAGATGGAAGAATTCCATGAGAATCCTATACAAGCTCAAATAGTGGAAGAGCCAAAGGAAATTGGTTCAATAGTCTATGAAGAGGAGGAGAAAGAAGAAACTGAAAATTCATCCATCTCATCAAGTAAAGTGGCACAAGAAAGTGAGAGGTCGTCCACTTCATCAAGGGAAGAAGAAGAGGTCACCACCTCAAGGATTGAGGGGGAGGAGAAACCCACTTCAATACCGGAGCAAGAAGGAGCTCCTACCTCCACCAAAGCAAGGACAAAAGATCACATCATTTGCTTTGGAAGCAACAAAAGAGGACACTACAAGGACAAGTGTCCATTGGGTAAGAAGGAGGTAAACCCTAAACCCGAGTCAATTCATTTTCAATCTAATATGGGTTGTAGGGAAAAAAATGAAAAAAAACACATTAGGTGCTACACTTGTGGAGAGCTAGGTCATTATCACACCAAATGTCCAAGAAAAGGAGAGCTCAAGAAATTGGGACATTTGAGAAGATGAGAAAAAGAAGAAAAGAAGAAAAACTCATATCAAGGTGGAGCTACAAGGGTAAGGGAGGTAATCCCTAACTTTAAAGTTAATTTATATTCTTCCATGCATGCTAGAAATAATATTAATTATTTACCCATGCATAATTTTGGATTTAAATATCATGATAGGAGTAGGTTAATATTGTAAATCAAAACCCTAGGAAAGTCATGCATCATGGTAAATCTAAGACTTTTGGACCTAAGGATCAAGGCACAAATCCCAAGAAGGGAAGACATATGTCTAGGAAGGTGGGTAGGTCTAGGAATATCTAAGGGGGACATGTTGAGTCTAGGTTTGAGAACCTAGAAAGGGAAAATCAAGTCTTGAGGGCAAGACTTGAACAAATGGAGAAAACCCTAGGTAGATTCACTATTGGATCTAAGGGTTTAGGTATGTTGTTGGGTGGTCTAAAACCCAACAATGATAGATCGGGGTTAGGATACCGATCTAAGGTCTCCAATGTCAATGGAAAGAAATATGCTAGGGTAGCATATAATTATGGCAAGGAGGGAAAATTCAAGAATGGCAAGGGGTGCCATTAAAAGGGAAGAAAAAAATCTTAACTAAAGACAAGGGGTCCAAAGTTAAGAAGGTCAAGTTTGTAGGCCAAGAGTCACCAGAGGTACACCGGTGTAGCCTAGTGGTTGTTGAGTCACCTAGGGAGGTGGCTAAGGCTAAGAGCTCAAGGGGGAGCTCTCGGAGTCTTTGGGTTCCATGGTAAATGGATCTCGGGAGGTTTCTCTAGGAGGTCTAGGTGGACCATGGAGTGTGCCAAAAGAGTTGGAGACGAATTTGAGTCTCAATTCTTTGGGTATTGGCACATAAGATTTGTGTATCATGCATGGAGATATGACATTGGGGTCATAAAGCATGAAAAATAATTTTTGATGTGTAAATACCATATAAATCAGTGCTAGGGATGCATTGTGGATTGATATGGGCAAAGACATCAAGAGGAAACCAAAACTAGGACTTTGGGTCAAAGTTTAATTGAACTATTTAGGTAGTTTTGGGTTGTGTGTCAATCTTGGGATTGGTGATAGATACATGGGTGGATGTATTTTTTTCCAAGAAGGTATGGGTATCACAAACCTCTCCATAAAATTTGGAAATTTTTGGAGATTTGTGAAATTTCTGGTGCATTTCTGAAATTGGGTTCAGAATGTTGAAAATTGGGTTTTCAAAGTGCCAGTCGACTGGTAATTGTCCCAGTCGACTGATAAAGGCTGAAAAATAGGTTTCAGCAAATGGAAAATGTCTTAGTGATGTAAAACAAGTGTGGAGCCTTATGGGGGGTTAGTACATTGTGTTTATAATCATTAGGGGTTAAAGAGTCCAATAAAGGGGGAAATTGTTGAAGTTTTTTTGATGTATGGCAAAGGAGGAGAAGTGTTAGGTTAAGTGGAAAACCAAACATGCCTTTGCAAGAAATCCTAGGTCTAGGGGAGCATTGTTGCTCCATTCGTGGCATAAGGGGGTCCTTGGAGAGGTTTTTAAAAAGCCTTTGTAAGCCTAATATAAGGGGAGCCTTGGGAAGGTTTTAAAAAAGCTCGTTTTAGTAAAAAGTTCTAACTTGGGGAGGTTAGGTGTGGGGATGCCTTGGGATAGGATCCATGCATATTTGATATTTGTTTTCCCTAACTTAAACGTATTACCAAACATCCAAAAGGGGAAGATTGTTGGGGCAATCTATGGTCCGGAGTGACCATGTGTTTTGATATTTGGGCAAAGGGTTTAAGTTAGGTTTACTCTTGTGTTTTGATATGTGTATTTGAGTGTGCAGGTCTTGCAGGATACACATGGACTTAGCTGGACAACTTCGGGTACGGTGAAGGGTGGCATGGACGCAAGCTGTGGGCTTGTGTGCGCATCCGAGGGACCATGGATAGCAGGGACGATGAGCCGAGGGACGCAGACTTTGAGGCGTACGTGAATGATGGCATAGAGGCAAGCCGTGGGCTTGTGTGCAC
The DNA here is from genome assembly GCA_024364735.1 of Boesenbergia rotunda. Classification (NCBI taxonomy): domain Eukaryota; kingdom Viridiplantae; phylum Streptophyta; class Magnoliopsida; order Zingiberales; family Zingiberaceae; genus Boesenbergia; species Boesenbergia rotunda. The sequence continues at coordinate 25,897 of JAGFNQ010001134.1, forward strand.
ATCTGAGGGGCGAGGGTCAAAGTCGAAGAGGGCATGAAGGCAACAGATCGAGGCTGCTGGTGAAGAGCCAGCTAAGTTGTGAGGGTTAGAGTGCTGAGGGCTCTGGTCATTGTGCGTTGGGGAGCGGCACATGATCTTCACCACGAACCACACAAATCAGCTTGACTAGGCACTGCTCCAGACGAGGCAGATGGATCGAAAGATCCATCTCTTGTACTGCAAATCAACAATGTTTCGAATCTTGGCGAGGAACTACCTGGAAGCAATGGAGGCGCACCCGCGGATGCTGGAGGCGGAGGCGCTATTGGCGAAGGTGGAGATGACGCTTGTCGACATCGTGGAGGTGTCGAGGGAGAGAGCATCGACACCACGATGAATGATATGGTTAAGAAGATGCGGCAACAAAAGGAATAGACGGATGCTTAATGACGACAGAAATGGAATACGTGGAAAAAATAAGGTTGAAGATATTTTTAAAAATTATGTTTGAGAAAGTGGAATATGAATTGACACGTTGGAAGGTGTATTTGTGATATCTGACTCTTTGTCCCTAGGGATGGAAATATGTCAGGCCAGGCCAGACTTTTACCTTAACAGGTCAGGCCTGTATAGTAACAAAATGGCCTGAGCCTGGCCTGTGGCCTATTATAGGCTTTGTTCTTGGCCTAAACCTGGCCTGTTCAATAGCCTGGCCTGCCCTGCAGCCTGTTTACAAAGCTTGTAAATTAAAACACTTTATACAGGCCATCAGGTCAAAGCATTAAACAAGTCAAAAACCAACCTTAACAGACCTTGCATCATACATACCTCAAAACAGACCTTGCATCATACAAACTTCAAACATGTTAGACCTTCAAATATATGCATATGTATCTAATCTTAACAGGCCCAGGCTAGCCTATCAGGCTTGGTAGTCTTTATATCGAGTCTGGGCCTGACCTGATAAGGAAAATAGACTTTGAAACAAGTCTGAATATTATCCTATTTCTAAACAGGTCGGCCTGACTAAACACAGGTCAGGCCACAGACCCTGACAGACCGCCTGACTTATTTCCATCCCAACTTGTCCCTCCTTGATAAAATTTCTAAATCCGTTCTTAGGTTTAAGTTTTATTTCTTAAATATCTAAATCACGCATCTTATGGTCCTTAAATCTAAGTAACACATCTCAATTCTTAAACCAAAATATCTCTCCGTTTAAACTAAATCGCTTGTTATTAGCTATTAGAGCTATGATAGGGAGAGTGAAAGTGGGAGAGTGAATGGTAGAGTGAATGACGTGACACTTGAGTGAATGACTTGACACTTTATATGCACACATCCTATTATCGCTTGGACACCATCGGCGGCCTTCGGCCGCCCCCCTCGAATCAAACTATACCCTGGGGGCACGGTGAACCCGTCGGAGATCGCTGCATGTAAAATACCATATTATTCATTCTACCATTCACTCTTCAATTTTCACTGTCTCTATCATTTTTTTTGTAAAAATAATGAGCCTTAATTTAATTTTATTGAGGGTCTTAGGCATAGCCCTTATGCCTTAAGCCAGATTTGAGTCAAACCTTAGCCGAAACTTATAATACTAAACAACCAGACTAACAATTAATATTCAGGATGAACACTATTTAACATATCAGAATTGAATGCATAAATCTCTACAAAATCTAACTATATAAACAAAGTGGGGAGGAGAATCAACAACCAAAGATTCTCATAGCACAAGCTAGGGCAACCCCAAACTAGATCAAAGAAGAAGTGCATGGCAACAATGCGATCGGCAGTGGCTCAATAGAGGAGTGAAATTGAGGCTGGATTCAATGAATGGAAGGTGTTACTGGATCTGTTGAAAGTGTAGGGAAATCCCTTGCGTCTTCTGTAGCACTAGCAAGGATGAATTTGACTCGGCGACAATGATGGTAGTGGAGATGGGTTGTGGATGTCGTCGGTTAGAAACGAGATGTGGAGGCTTGAGATCAGGATCTAGAGGAGGGAACCCCCTTTCTTCTCCAATGATCAAATCCCAATGGTCGAAGGGAGTTGTGGTGGTGAACGATGCTCAACAATCTCCTCTGTTGTGGCACGCGCGTTCAAAGTAGGGAATCCCCTAGACATCTTCTAGTAGTAGATGATGCTCGGTAGATGACAGTGGATGGATGGTTGTGAAGGAAATCCCCTTGACTCATTTGGAGGTGGGTGATCGAGTCTGGAAGAGAATAAAGCCAGTAAGGGACCCCGGGAAGTTGGACCCGTAGTGGGATGGCCCCTATGTCATCGTAAAGAAACTCACAGGAGGTAGCTATTACCTGGAAGACAATAAAGGCAAAAGATTGGAAAGACCCTGGCATGCCAACTATCTTCGCCCCTACTGTACTCAGTGAGGTACCACGCGGTGTATTTGTTTGATGTATTTTTTGCTTATTCACTACCTTGCGGTATAATCAATAAAAAGCACGAGTGACATGTCTGTTAGGATGTTGGGATAGCTAGAGAGGGGGGTGTGAATAGCCACCCACCAAAACTCGCTTCTTTCTTCCTACGATCAGGTTAGCAGCGGAAAACAAACAAACAGAAAGAAACAAAAGCAGAGAATAACACAAGTGTTTACAAGGTTCGGGGATAACTTGCCCCTACTCCTTGGCGTGCCCGTGAGGTGGGTGATCCCTTGACCTTTGGCAGATCAGGCCCCAAAATGAATCCAGCTAAAAATAACCTCCTTCTCGGTGGAGTAATCTCTCCACAAACGTCTCAGAAGTATATCAAATGAAGCACAGGAGACTAGAGAAGGAAGGTGTAAGCATAAACAACAGTAGTACAGAAAGCTCAAGCAAGAAGCAAGTCGCAGAGAACACCAACAACAGCAAAACCCTTTACTCTGTTCCTTTGTTCTAGTTCACCATTCTCTTCTTTGCTTCGCCAACCTCTTCTTCTTAAGCTTTCTTCTGCACACATACAGGCGTCACCCACTGACCCCTTCTGAGCTCTCAGCATACTGACTTCAGCTGAAGCTTCAGGTCAGCGTCACCCACTGACCCCTTCTGAGCTCTCAGCATCCTCCTCAGCTGCAGCTTCAGGTCAGTTGCTGTTGAAACCTGTAAATGTGTATCAAACAAAATAGCACCAGGGAAAGTCACCTTGGAACCTTCTTCTTACTCCTTAATTTGACTTTCAAAGCTCTGTGTCATCTGCACACTTACAGATTCATTAGTGAAGCAAATCAGAAATCTGACAACAATTTGAATTAAAATTATGAGGTGTTGATCGGTCACCTTGACCGATCAGATAACCTCCTGACCAATCAGACTCTATTCTGATCGATCCAGTGATATTCTGATTGGTCTCACTGACCGATCAGAGACCAAGGGATCAGTCACCAGACCCATCCCTAAACTTACTGGAAATTCAAGTCAAAACACCGATCGGTCAAGGTGACCGATTAGGAAACCTCCTTGATCAGTCAAGGTGACCGATCAAGCTGGTGCTGGACCGATCAGGCTACCTCCTGATCGGTCCAGGGCCTATTCTGATCGGTCACACTGACCGATCAGAGATTCCTCTGATCTTTCTGTGACCACATAGAATGTTTGCTGATCGATCACCAGACCGTTCAGAAGACCTTCTGTTTCCTCGAAACTTTCTGGATCGGTCAACAGACCGATCAACTATCAAGAGAGTATGTGCCAACTCCCTGATCGGATCTAAGACCGATCCAGCCAATCATTTAGACCCTGAGTCCAGAGAACAGGCTCCCTTGCCCTCTCTGACTTAGTCTGGTCTGGAGAACGAGCTACTGAGCCCTCTCCGACTCATCCCGGTCCAGAGAATGAGTTACCGAGCTCTCTCTGACCTAAGTCCAGAGAGCGAGCTACCGAGCCCTCTCCGACTCATCTCGGTCCAGAGAATGAGCTACCGAGCCCTCTCTGACTTAAGTCCGGAGAACGAGCTACCGAGCCCTCTCCGACTCAACCCGGTCCAGAGAACGAGCTACCGAGCCCTCTCTGACCTAAGTCCGAAGAACGAGCTACTGAGCCCTCTCCGACTCAACCCGGTCCAGAGAACGAGCTACCGAGCCCTCTCTGACTCATCCCGGTCCAGAGAACGAGCTACCGAGCCCTCTCTGACCTAAGTCCGGAGAACTAGCTACCGAGCCCTCTCCGACTCATCTCGGTCTAGAGAACGAGCTACCAAGTCCTCTCTAACCAGAGTCCGGAGAATGAGCTACCGAGCCCTCTCTGACCAGAACACTTAATCCGAACTTAACTATCTGATTTCAATTCTCACTTAACCGAACTTAAATTGGTGTCAACATCAAAACAACAATCAGGTCAGACTGCATCAACAATCTCCCACTTTTTGTTGTTTGACAACACGATTTAAGTTTAGGTATTAGGTAAAAATAAGAGTCAAGTTTATTATTGCAAGGGAATCAGAATCCTCCCCCTACAATAGTTAAGTTCGTTAACAGGTAAAGAAAACAACTCCTAAACTTAACTAACCATCCTTTCCCCCTTTGTCAAACACCGAAAAGGGTGTAGATTGGTTATTAAGTACAAAATCTCCTCCTTAAAACAAGGGTCTCTCCCCAAAACTAAAAGAAACAAAGAGTAAAATTTGAATGGCATATGAAAGACATATAACAGAAATATATCATGGCAAAACACTTATATGCATCATATGACAAAACCCTTATGAACTATATTACCTACACTACCTAAGAGTCTTTGGGTGCAAAGCCCATATCTTGAACACTAAGGACTACCTATGTAAGTTTCAATCCAAGTCAACCTCAGGGATCTTCTTAGGATATTCAACAACTAGTAGGGCATATAGGGTTTACAATAAACAAACTCACAAAATTGAAGAAACTACTAACTTAATTTTTGATGAGGAAATTGAACTGAAAATTGATAATAAAAAATTGGACCAATAAAATATTGATCAAGAAGACAGTGAACCAACAATTGAACCATGAATTGAACCACTGATTGAACCTCTAAATGAGCTAACTCTTGAACCAACTACTAAGGTCTCAACCGACCCAATAACTGAACCGACCCAAGTAGTTGAACCAAACACTGAACTGAACCGTCCAGCTGGACCTGAGGCTGAACCTAGTACTAGAAGAACCAAGAAACTCAGACTCAGTTACCCTTCTGATCAAATTATGGATGATCTAACCTTAGGAGTTATAACTAGGTCTTCCTATAGAAATCTTAGTCAAATCGCGTTAATTTCAAAAATTGAACCTAAGACTATAGAGGAAGCCCTACCTGACCCTGATTGAATCATAGCTATGCAAGAGGAGTTAGTCCAATTTGAAAGAAACCAAGTCTGGGAACTAATACCTAAACCTGAAGGTAAATCTATTATAGATACTAAGTGGGTGTTCAGAAATAAATTGAATGATCAAGGGGAAATAGTTAGAAATAAAGCCCGCTTAGTAGCTAAAGGTTTTAGTCAAGTCGAAGGGTTAGACTTTGATGAAACCTATGCCCAAGTAGCCAGACTTGGTCAATTAGAATGTTATTAGCCTTTGCAGCCCATAGAGGATTCAAGCTATACCAAATGGATGTTAAGTTTGTCTTTTAAAATGAGTTTATCAAAAAAGAAGTTTATGTAGGACAACCCCCAGGATTTGTTGACCTAGAAAAACCTGAGTATGTGTTTAAACTTAGAAAAGCACTTTATGGGTTGAAGCAAGCACCTAGGGCATGGTATGAACGCTTATCAACTAATCTAATTTCTAAGGAATTTAACCAAGGTCAAATTGACTCCACCCTTTTTGTTAAAACCTTAGAAAATGATATTTTTATTGCCTAAATTTATGTCGATGATATAATTTTTGGATCCACCAACTCTAACTTTCTAAAAGAATTTGTAAAAATAATGGAAAGTGAATTTGAAATGAGCTTGGTAGGTGAACTCAATTTTTTCTTAGGATTACAAATTAAACAGACTAGAGATGGTAATTATGTTCACCAATCCAAGTATGCTAAAAAGTTAATAAAGAAATTTAAAATGGATAACTCCAAAAGCATAAGTACCCCTTGTTGATGCAGTCTGGCCCGATTATTATTTTGGTGTTGACAATAATTTAAGTTTGGTTGAGCGAATTCGGATTAAGTCCTGGTCGGGGACTGGGCATGAAACCCTGGTGAGTGAAGCCAGGTCCTAGCTTGGGAAGCTAGGTGACTGAAATCCTGGTGAGTGAAGCCATGTCCTAGCTTGGGAAGCTAGGTGATTGAAATCCTGACGAGTGAAGCCCGGTCCTAGCTTGGAAAGCTAGGTGATGGAAACCCTGGTGAGTGAAGCCAGGTCCTAGCGTGGGAAGCTAGGTGATGAAAATCCTGGTGAGTGAAGCCAGGTCCTAACTTGGGAAGCTAGGTGTTGAAAATCCTGGTGAGTGAAGCCAGGTCCTAGCTTGGGAAGCTAGGTTGGATGAAATCCAGGTGAGTGAAGCCAGGTCCTAGCTTGGGAAGCTAGGTTGAATGAAGTCCTGGTGAGTGAAGCTGGGCATGGAGTCTTGGTCCGGGGGACCAGGATGAGTCAGAGAAGGCTAGGAGGGTCGTTCTCTTGACTTAGAGTTGACATGGGAGTCCCTGGATCGGTCTAGTGACCGATCAGGGAAGTTGTCACGAAATCCCTGTTGTGATCGGTCTGGTGACCGATCCAGAGAAGGCTGATCAGTCTAGTGACCGATCAGGGAGAGAACAGAGAATCCTTGATTGGCTTCTGTTTGGCTCCTGATCGGTCTGGTGACCGATCAGGGAGACCTCCTGATCGTTCCGGTGAACGATCAAATGTCGCAAGCTCCTCACTATAACTGATCAGGCTGGAGCCTGATCGGTCAGGGAGTGCCCTGATCGGTCCCCATACCGATCAGGCCATAACCTGATCGGTCTGGTGACCGATCAGCCGTGTAATTCCTGCGGATTGTGGCAAGCGCGCAGATTTCTGGATCGGTCTGGTGACCGATCTGGTGATCGGCCACAAGAATCCGCGATTTTTGATTTCTCATCGTGGACCGATCAGGCTGGAGCCTGATCGGTCAGGGATAACCCTGATCGGTCTGGTGACCGATCAGGGTCCTCTCTGATCGGTCCGGTGACCGATCAGTAGCTGCAGCTTTAATTCAAATACGCTGTCAGACGCTCTGATCGTGTCTGTTTCTTCAGTGTATTCTCTGCTACCTTGTCGATATTATTTGATATGCTTTGCTAAGTGTCTGCTAAGTGTGCAGGGGATACAAGAGGATTCAAACACTCAAGGAGGGTCAATGGGAGGCTTTCCATTGAGCAGGTTTGGCTGTATTCTCTACTTATGTTTCAACGGCTTCTGAGGCATGGCTGGCGACTGATGGAGGCTCAGCTGGAGAGGGACTTCAGTGGACTGAGTGCTTAGGGAGGTCAGTGGGTTCAGACTGTGCTCAGGAGATGCTGATGGAGCCTGGGGATGAAGCAGGATCTTAAGAGGAAGATGAGAAGCAGAGGAGAAAAATAGAATGAACAGGAAAACAAGCTAGTGTGGCTGTGGGTTTCGCTGTTGTTGTTGTGCTCCTTGTGTAGCTTCTCTATTGAGCTTTCTTGCTACTTTCTTGTGAGAGGTTTCTTCTTAGTCTCGTGATCTTATCTTGTATCCTATTGAGACGCTTGTGGAGAGTTTTCTCCACCGAGAAGGAGGCGCTGTTTTATCCGGGTCACTGGGGCTTGATCTGTCGATGATCAAGGGATCACCCACCTCACGGGCACGCCAAGGAGTAGGGGCAAGTTATCCCCGACCCTTGTAAATTCTTTGTGTTAGCGTCGGTTTGTTTTCTTTCCTTGTCTGTTTTCTTTCTGTGCTTTGTGTTTCCGCTGCTAATCTAATCACAAGAAGAAGAAGAAGTTTGAAGAGTAAGATTTGAGTGTCTGGCTACATTCACCCCCTCTCTAGCCATCCAAGCACCAACAAGTGGTATCAGAGCCTGGGGCTCTGTTCAAGCGGCTTAACATCCGAAAGCTTACAACAAGATGGTCATGGGAGGAGAAGGCTTCAGTACAAATAGACTTCCATTCCTTGACGACACTGTTTTTTCATATTGGATGTCAAGAATGGAATTTTATTTGAAGACAAACATGAGCATGTAGTTCTCAGTCAAGGAAGGTTTCTCCCCTCCAAAGGATCATGAGGGAAATGAGCTTGAGTTTTCGAGGTGGTCGGCTGAGCAAATCAAAAAGGGGGAAGCTAATGCCAAAGTTATTGTCACCTTGCAATGCGGGATGACCAAAGAGCAGCTAATCAAGGTTAGCCCCTTCATCTCTGCCAAAGACCTATGGAATAAGCTTATCGAACTCCATGAGGGCACTCGAGACTCAAGAATAGCCAAGAAGGACCTCTTTCACAGCCAACTCCAAAACCTTTCCATGGAAGAAAATGAAAAGGTAAGTGAACTCCATGGACGATTCAAGGAGATTCTCAATGACTTGCATTCCATCAATGAAAAGGTAGAAAATCGAGATCTTGTGAGGTATGCCCTTAAATCATTTCCTAGGAATGTCTTGTGGTCATCCATGGTGGATGCCTTGTGGTCATCCATGGTGGATGCCTATAAGGTATCCAAAGACTTGTCAATTGTCAAATTAGAAGATCTATTTTATGAAATGGAATTATATGAGATCTCTAACCAAAGCCCCAAGGAGAAAGGGATTGAATTTGTGGCAGGTGACAAAAAGAAGAGGGAGAAGGAGGAGGAGAAGGCCTATTGCCATGTGGCTCTAGTGTCCTTAGAAGAGTCAACCGAGGAGAGTGATACCGAATCGAGTGACTCCTCAATCGCGCCTTCATCATCTTCGGATGATGAAGAGGTAATTTCTCTCGAGTTGGATAAATGCTATAAGACAATAGCATGCTTAACGAGGTTGCTCGAAAAATCTAAGAACAAGGTTAAATTGCTAAGATTAGAAGTGGAACAATTAAAAATTTCTAAGGATGAGGTAATTGATGATTTGCATGATAAGTTTCTTGAAAATGAAAATAAGATCTTGAGGAGAAAAATTGAAAGTCTCAAGAACATTCTTGAGAAGTTTTCAACTAGCTCCAAAACTTTAGACATGGTACTAAATTCCCAAAGGGCGGTTTACAACAAGGCCGGTATAGGTTACCGACCTAAAGAACTAACCTTTGTATCATTAATGTCAAGAACCCAATTTGGATCATCAAATAATTCTAAGGTTCCTAGGGTTAAAAAGAAAATGACTAAGGCATGGGTGCCTATGTCCTTCATTGTTGATGCATTAGGTCCCAAAATTTGGGTACCTAAAACCTCTATTTTTAGAATTGTATAACATTGATTGAGGGGGAGCATTCTATCAACATGGGCTGTTGATAATAGGTGCTCCAAATCCATGATCAGGGAAAAATTGTCATCCACATGGTTAGTTATGGAAAATTCACATTAGATAATTTGATCCCCATTATTTTTGCTCTTATAACAATGTAATCCTTTGGCTAGTGATTTTTATGAAAATTCATGTGTCAAAGTACTTAATCATGCTTAAGTATAATCTACTTTAGTATTAAAGTCCTTCCATGATCAAGTTTGCTTTCAAAACAAAGAAGAAACTGTCTAGTTCATCTTTATCAAATAGAAATATACATCCATCATGTGCGCTATCTATGTCTATGAATTTTCTATTCGAATGATTGCATGCATACCTGCTTTGGAAGCCGAATACAAACTTGATTTCAAATCGGTTGAAACCATGACCTTAATACACACTTGGAAGTATGACTTTTCAATCCAATCCATGAGTTTTAGCTTCAATATGTCATGATTAGGATTGAACTATATAGTTCATTGTAATCTTGAAGTTAGCCAAAATATTTGCAATAACTCATGATATATCTTAGGCTTAAGTGTTCTTATTTTTGAGATGAACCTAGTTGAGTAAGCCATGACTTTAATGTATGTGTTATTAATATTAATCTATGGCATGAAAATTTCATTTAAGAACAAGATGAACACATTACGTCTCAACTTCCTCATTGTTTTGTTTGAACTGATCACTCATAAGGCTTTGATAGATAAGAACATGAGCTTAAGGTATAGGATTAATGCTTTCTTTGTATCAAACTCAAATTCCATGACTTGTTTGTTTTCTCACTGATCATGCTTTGATACAAACCTGTTTTTGATACTCAAGTTCATGCTTAGCACATTCTGATCTTGCTTTGATAGGGGTTAAAGTCTTAAATCTTGATACAAATCTGTTTTTGTTTTTTTTAAGTCTTGAAACTTGATGGGAATAAATCTTAGTTAAGGGACATAAATCATGTTGCTTATTTTTAATAAGGGAAACCCTTCTTAGGATCAAACAAATTAAAACCAATTGAATTAGGGTTTAGGAATGGTTGAGATTTGAAACAAAGCTGATTTCACAGTTTCTGAAATTTTGTTTCTGAAATTGAAAAACCTTCTGTATTGAACCAGATCGGTCCACTGACCGATCAGGACTTACCCTGATCGGTATAGTGACCGATCAGTCGTCGTTCTGATCGGACTGGTGACCGATCAGGTCAATGCTGATCAGGGAACTCCCAAATCGTTCCCAATGGTGTAAGACTACCTCTTAGTCCAATCACCTTTCATCAAATGGTATCAGATACAAACAAATCTGATACAAACCAATTACAATTGGAATATACTTATCATACTTGGAACAAATGTAATACTGATTCGATACAAAGCCGTGCTGCAACTTTTGGAATTCATTTGCACGGGTTGGTTGAATCATGTCTCTTGTTTCTTGATCTCTTGCTCCTTGATGAGGAATATTTTTCAGTCAAAAACCCAACCCGTATTGAAAATTTTGAAATTCATATGGAAGGGTTGTTTGAATCATGACTCTCGTTCCTTGATCATGTTTCAGAAATTTTTCTGAAATATCGAGTGTTAAGAGAATCTACCCCCTGTTGTGGAATGCAAATTGTTAATGTAGTCTGATCAGGAACGTATCAGAGTTTCAGAAATTTTTCTGAAATATGATCGCTACCCAGACTAATAAGAAATATTTCTGTGTCGAATAATCAACGAACCTGATCGGTCACGGAGACCAATCAGGATTATGTATCGGATACAGCTGCATTCCTTACTTGTCATATGAAACATATACATGTTTGACCATGATATAATTCTGTATATGGTTTCATGTGCAATTCACACTTATTGTCGTATGATGCATATACATTATTGTCATGATACATTTATGGTATATGCCTCTCATATGCGATTCAAAAATTATCCTTTGATTATTTTGGGTCTTGGGGGGAGACCCTTGATTGAGGGGGAGTTATGTTTAAACTTAATAACCATACTTTTTTCGATGTTTGACAAAAGGGGAGAGAATGGTTGATTAAATTTAGGGTTGTGTTTCCGTTATGATAATTGACTTGACTTCAGTTAATTGATCACTAATACCTAAACTTAAATCGGGTTGTCAAACAACAAAAAGGGAGAGATTGTTGATGTAGTCTGGCCCGATTGTTATTTTGGTGTTGACAACGATTTAAGTTTGGTTGAGCGAATTTAGATTAAGTCCTGGTCGGGGACTGGGCATGAAACCCTGGTGAGTGAAGCTAGGTCCTAGCTTGGGAAGCTAGGTGACTGAAATCCTGGTGAGTGAAGTCAGGTCCTAGCTTGAGAAGCTAGGTGATTGAAATCCTGGTGCTTGAAGCCAGGTCTTAGCTTGGGAAGCTAGGTGACTGAAATCCTGGTGAGTGAAGCCAGGTCCTAGCTTGGGAAGCTAGGTGATGGAAACCCTGGTGAGTGAAGCCAGGTCCTAGCGTGGGAAGCTAGGTGATGGAAATCCTGGTGAGTGAAGCCAGGTCCTAGCTTGGGAAGCTAAGTGTTGGAAATCCTGGTGAGTGAAGTCAGGTCCTAGCTTGGGAAGCTAGGTGTTGGAAATCCTGGTGAGTGAAGTCAGGTCCTAGCTTGGGAAGCTAGGTTGGATGAAATCTTGGTGAGTGAAGCCAGGCCATAGCTTGGGAAGCTAGGTTGAATGAAGTCCCGGTGAGTGAAGCTGGGTATGGAGTCTTGGTTCGGGGGACCAGGATGAGTCAGAGAAGGTTAGGAGGGTCGTTCTCTTGACTTAGAGTTGACATGGGAGTCCCTGGATCGGTCTGGTAACCGATCAGGGAAGTTGGCACGAAATCCCTGTTGTGATCGGTCTGGTGACCGATCCAGAGAAGGCTGATCAGTCTGGTGACCGATCAGGGAGAGAACAGAGAATCCTTGGTTGGCTTCTGTTTGGCTCCTGATCGGTCTGGTGACCGATCAGGGAGACCTCCTGATCGTTACGGTGAACGATCGAATGTCGTGAGCTCCTCACTATAACCTATCAGGCTGGAGCCTGATCGGTCAGGGAGTGCCCTGATCGGTCCCCATACCGATCAGCCGTGTAATTCCTGAGGATTGTGGCAAGCAGATTTCTGGATCGGTATGGTGACCGATCTAGTGACTGATCACAAGAATCCGCGATTTCTGATTTCTCACCGTAGACCGATCAGGCTGGAGCCTGATCGGTCAGGGATAACCCTGATCGGTCTGGTGACCGATCAAGGTCCTCTCTGATCGGTCCGGTGACCGATCAGTAGCTGCAGCTTTAATTCAAATATGCTGTCAGACGCTCTGATCGTGTCTGTTTCTTCAGCGTATTCTCTGCTACCTTGCCGATATTATTTGATACGCTTTGCTAAGTGACTGCTAAGTGTGCAGGTGATACAGGAGGATTCAAACACTTAAGGAGGGTCAATGGGAGGCTTTCCATTGAGCAGGTTTGGCTATATTCTCTACTCAGGTTTCAACGGCTTCTGAGGCACGGCTGGCGACTGACGGAGGCTCAGCTGGAGAGGGACTTCAGTGGACTGAGTGCTCAGGGAGGTCAGTGGGTTCAGGCTGTGCTTAGGAGATGCTGATGGAGCCTGGGGATGAAGCAGGAGCTTAAGAGGAAGATGAGAAGCAGAGGAGAAAAATAGAACGAACAGGAAAACAAGCAAGTGTGGCTGTGGGTTTCGCTGTTGTTGTTGTGCTCCTTGTGTAGCTTCTCTATTGAGCTTTCTTGCTACTGTCTTGTGAGAGGTTCCTTCTTAGTCTCGTGAGCTTATCTTGTATCCTATTGAGACGCTTGTGGAGAGGTTTCTCCACCGAGAAGGAGGCATTGTTTTATCTGGGTCACCAGGGCTTGATCTGCCGACCGTGATTTCTGATTTCTCACTGTAGACCGATCAGGCTGGAGCCTGATCGGTCAGGGATAACCCTGATCGGTCTGGTGACCGATCAGGGTCCTCTCTGATCGGTCCGGTGACCGATCAGTAGCTGCAGCTTTAATTCAAATACGCTGTCAGACGCTCTGATCATGTCTGTTTCTTCAGTGTATTCTCTGCTACCTTGTCGATATTATTTGATATGCTTTGCTAAGTGTCTGCTAAGGGTGCAAGGGATACAAGAGGATTCAAACACTCAAGGAGGGTCAATGGGAGGCTTTCCATTGAACAGGTTTGGCTGTATTCTCTACTTATGTTTCAACGGCTTCTGAGGCATGGCTGGCGACTGACGGAGGCTCAACTGGAGAGGGACTTCAGTGGACTGAGTGCTTAGGGAGGTCAGTGGGTTCAGGCTGTGCTCAGGAGATGCTGATGGAGCCTGGGGATGAAGCAGGATCTTAAGAGGAAGATGAGAAGCAGAGGAGAAAAATAGAATGAACAGGAAAACAAGCTAGTGTGGCTGTGGGTTTCGCTGTTGTTGTTGTGCTCCTTGTGTAGCTTCTCTATTGAGCTTTCTTGCTACTTTCTTGTGAGAGGTTCCTTCTTAGTCTCGTGATCTTATCTTGTATCTTATTGAGACGCTTGTGGAGAGGTTTCTCCACCGAGAAGGAGGCGCTATTTTATCCGGGTCACTGGGGCTTGATCTGTCAACGATCAAGGGATCGCCCACCTCACGGGCACGCCAAGGAGTAGGGGCAAGTTATCTCCGAACATTGTAAATCCTTTGTGTTAGCATCGGTTTGTTTTCTTTCCTTGTCTGTTTTCTTTCTGTACTTTGTGTTTCCGCTGCTAATCTGATCACAGGAAGAAGAAGAAGTTCGAAGAGTAAGATTTGAGTATCTGGCTACATTCACCTCCCCTCTCTAGCCATCCAAGCACCAACACCCCTATGGCCACAAATGTCAAAATTGATAGTGACCATGAAGGTAAGCCTGTTGATCTTAAACTATACCAAAGTATAATTGGTAGTCTACTTTACTTAACAGCTAGCAGACCTGATATCCTATTTTCTGTAGGAATGTGTGCTAGGTACCAAACTTGTGCTAAGGAATCCCACTTAGCAACCCTAAAACAAGTGCTTAGGTACATTAAGGGTACCCTAAATGTAGGGATTTGGTATCCTAGGACTTTCACTTTTGAATTGTCAGGATATTCTGACTATGCTTGGTGCAAATTAGATAGAAAAAGTACAAGTGAAAGTTGCCAACTATTAGGACATAGCCTAGTCAGCTGGTGTAGCAGAAAGCAACACTGCGTAGCACTGTCCACAACAGAAGCAAAATATGTTGCCCTAGGAGAATGTGTATCACAACTTTTGTGGATGATGCACACTCTTAAGGACTTCCAGCTTGACTACACCAAAACCCAAGTCTATATTGATAACATCAGTTCAATCAACTTGACTAAAAACCCAATTCAACATTCCCGAACAAAACATATAGAAGTTAAACATCATTTTATAAGGGATCATGTAGTCAGGGGTGAAATAGTACTTAAACATATGGACTCAAAATCCAACTTAGCTGATATCTTTACCAAACCCTTACCTGAGTCTATGTTTAGCTCACTAAGAAGGCAGTTAGGGTTGTGCTTAGTAGAATAGGACAGATCTATATTGTTTTCTTAAAATTTTTTTCCTATGTTTCTTAGTTTTTTTTCGAAAATTAGCAAATTTATCAATTCATTTATCAAGTTTTTGAAATTTAAAATGATTTTCCGACTTAGTTTTATTTCAAAAACTACCCCCTTCAAAACTAGGGTTTTTTCGCAAATGGACTTAGCTTAGGCCCTAACCCTAGAACTACATGCACCTATAGATCTAGAAGCCAACATCTCACAAGCACCTTAGGGTACTTTTGATTGATAACCTAGAATGGGTTGAGATACTTAGGTCTATGTCTTGATTCAAGATGCTTTAAGTCAGTGCATCTGCAGTAATTGGGGCAATAAATACAAGTTGAATAGCAATCAGCTTAAGTGTCAAGCTTATAAAATCTAACTTGATCAGATCACTTAACTTGACTAACCCTAGCGAAAACTACTGTTTATAACAGTTAGTAAGTAGCTAACTGGGTTAGACAGGACCTGAACAAGAACGGTTTAATTTGGTTTGGTCCAGTTTTTTTTAACAATTAGAGTTGGTTCAATACAGAATTTCAATTTCTTACTAGCTCTAAATTACTTGCTGTGCTTAGTATCATTTTTTTTCATATATGGCAAAGGGGGAGAGAAACAAAAGGAAGGGAAAATTTTTCAATTTTTTCAAATTTTACAAAATTTTCCATCTCTTTTTCAAAAAGTAAAGTAGAAAATTCTAAGTGCTCAGTTATTAAGTACTTATCAGTTTTTAATTACTTCAAAGTTCTGTAAGTACTTAAAAATGTTTTTAAAATGTTTTAAGTATTTCAAATTTTTTTCTAAAAGTTTTTTTTAATTACTTAAAAGGGTGTTAAATTTTTCTAAAGTATTTTTCAAAGTGCTTCAAACTTTTAAAGTATTTCTAAGTGTATTTTGAAAAATATTTCTAAGGAAAATTTTTCTTAGTAAATAATTTTTTTTTCTAAGTAAATTTTTCTTGAAAACATTTGCTAAGTAAAATTTTCTTAATAAACAAATTTTTTTTGTGAAAATGTTTTTAAGTAAATTTTTCTAAGTTGGGAAAATGTTGTCCAAGATTCTCAAAAGTGAGACATTGTAAGGAAAATCAGTTTTCAAAACTTGTTTTGCCTAAGTAAAATTTTAAGATATTGAAACAAAAATTAGGCTTACAAAACCTTTTCAAATATTGCCTAAGTGTTCTTGAGTATAATTGCTTTATTTTCGAAAAACACTTAGTCAGAAACTTAAAAGTTTTGACAAATCTTGAAAAACACTTAGCACTTAGAAAGATTACAAAACTCGCATAACATTGAAAATTTCAGGGGGAGAATGTGAAATTCAGGGGGAGATAAAATTTTATTGTTAGTATTGTTAGATTGCTATAATATATTTTTAACTTAACTTTTTGAACTGTGTTGCCATAAATCAAAAAGGGGGAGATTGTGTTAGTGATATGAGAGAAGTGTCCTAAGGCAATCGCCTTATGATTGTAAACATTTATTTTAATAAATGCAAATTCACTATTTGAGTATACATGTTTGTGTATTTGATTGGGATCTTAAACTCATTTACTGAATGTCCGCAATACAATTCACAGCATGAGAGAATTTGTGATGAATTCACAACTAGTGATTATCTCTACATGTGCAATTGTGAAGTATTGAAATTATCCCTAGTCGATGAATTGATAAATACGGACACTATCAATTCTGTTGAGACTAGCATGGGTTATTCTCTAATCAGTTGATTCTCACTGGCTGGTGACATTGGGATGTCCGGAGATAAATATGGATGCTAGTTAAGAGAACTAGTTCATTGGAGTGACTGGCTGTAAAACTTCACATGGTAGTCTATATATAGACATGTCAGTGAAGCTCTTACTGCAGCTTAAGTGCGATGTTCCTTTGACTTGCGGTGTTCAAGTCATCTTGGTCATGGAGACTTATGCTTTAACATCTTAAGCAAGCATCTCCAAGGAGGTGTGGACCCAGGATGGTTGGGTATAAGCCGAAGTGCCCGAAGATGTTTGAACAGCTTACAAAGGATTCACCACTCCTTGCGAGGAGATGAATACCCAAGGCCTATTATCGGATTGTTACTCAAAGCCTCTGGCCAGAGCATGACATGTTTAGAGTATGAGTCTCTTAAATACATGAGAGTAATTAGAAATCCAAAGGACGAGAGAACGTTACTTGGGCTAGGTGTGACATAGTCAGCCTAGTGGGGACTGACACACACAGACCATGTCCTGAACCAAGTGGGTATAAGATGGTGAAGGGAATGCGGCACGATTTGTTTTATATAATTATGGATAAATAAATTTATATAAAGAAATTTATATAAAGAAATTTATAGAAATTTAGTCTTTTTATGAAAATTAAAATGAACCATGGATTGGTTTATTTTATTTTATAAAATCAATTATGAATTGATTTTTCCATGATGAGAAAAATTTATATAGTAAATTTCTTGTAAATTTTATTCCATAATAAAAGGAGAGATGTGTTTGTTTTTATAATAAATTTAGTTATAATAAAACTTGGCGTATCGGAATAATTCATAAGAAAATTTATAGGATAAATTTC
Organism: Boesenbergia rotunda; assembly: GCA_024364735.1. NCBI lineage: Eukaryota > Viridiplantae > Streptophyta > Magnoliopsida > Zingiberales > Zingiberaceae > Boesenbergia > Boesenbergia rotunda. The sequence goes on from JAGFNQ010001134.1 coordinate 43,380, forward strand.
TTATGAAAATTTATTCCGTTAAAAGGGAGACTTGGCAATGGAGAGGCTACTATATAAAGGAACCAAAGGCAAGCCTTGAATTCCAATTTATCAAGAGATAAAGTAGCAAACTCTCTCTCTCTCTTATTCTCTCCCTCTCTCTCTCTAGGGCCGGTGCCCTTTCTCTCTCTAGGGTCGGCGCCACTTTCTCCCTCTAGGGCCGGCGCCACCTTCCCTAGCCGTGAGCCATCACCAAGACGAAGCGGGTCGCGTCTCCTTCCTCCCTTCGCGGAATCTCGATTCCGTTACTTGGTGGATAGTTTCCATATCTCTCTCTTGATATTCTAGTTGTATCTTTGGAGAATCTAGTAGTTCTCGTCGGCACAAAACTCGTGGCTTTGCGAAGTCATCCCGAAGAGAACTCGGCGTGGACGCGAATAGAGGCGGAGCTTCCAAGGGACGCTACGGTTGGATCTCGTCCCTTACTTCGAGTTACGCAAGGTACTAAGTAAATTAGTTTACTTTTCCGCAAAATTTTAATTTATGATCATGTCCACACATCATAAGGTCGCATGCTAGATACGTGGTTAAAAATAATTTGAGAAATTATTTATGCTAATTCTTCCGCTGCACGTAAATATTTTAAAATTTACGAACCCGTATCCTTGTCAACATGCACCCGGTCCCAACAGATTGTTGGTGCCGAAAGCACCAAAGTCAAACCTTTATTTTGATAATGGCAAAGGGTTCAGAAGTTAAGATTGAGTTGTGATCTAACAAGCTGATTAAGTGTGCAGGAAAGTCCTAGGTACACTAGGCACTAAGTCCTGGTTCATTGAATTGAGCACTAAGTCCTGGCCGCGGGCTGGGCAACTATGTCCTGACCTAATGTTGGGCAATAAGACCTGGTAAGTGATGCTGGGCACTAAGACCTGGTGAGTGAAGCTGGGCACTAAGACTTGGTCGAGGACTGGGCACCGAAGACCTGGTGAGTGAAGCTGGGCACTAAGACTTGGTCAACGATTGGGCACCGAAGACCTAGTGAGTGAAGCTGAGCAAAAGTCCAACCGGAGGAGCCGGTTGGCAAAAAGGTAAATTCTCCCGAGAGGAGTAGGTGAGGACGCGTTCCCCGTAGAGGGAACATTAGGCGTCGGTTCGACTTAGGGTTCCATTTGGGAGACCCAAAGTCAGAACCAAGACAGCTTAGACTGTAAATAATGCCTAACATATCATATATTTGCTTCTTGTGTTTTGGAACTAACCCTGGTTGCAGGAAACGAATGGACGATGTTTCTGCAACTCAGGCGCCTCATTGGAAGGAGGCGCCTCACTGGGCTAGGCGCCTGTATGGATACAGGCGCCTCAGTGCAAGGCCAAATCCAGACCATCAAAGCAAACTGCCACGAAAGTCTTTGGACCAAGTCAAGCTAGGCGCTTGTGTTAACACAGGCGCCCCAATCAGCTCAGGCGCCTCAATGAAGGGGATAAGCGCTGACCGAGCCTGCGGATTAGAGTTCGCGCAGGAGAGGCCACGTGTAGGCGCCCCCTTCAACACAGGCGCCTAGGCGACCACTATAAAAGGGGGTTCACCCCCAAGGCTTCAGTACAACTCGCTCAATTCGCTCTCAACACTTTCGCTCAAGCGCTACGGTTCGGCACGCTCTGCACTCGCCATTCAAGCGTCCGGCACGCTCTGCACTCGCGATTCAAGCGCCGACGATGACCCGCTGCTCCGAAATTCCATCCACTCCGGTCGTCGGTAAAAGCTGTCATTTCTTAAGTGTTGTAATTCTCTTTTTCGATTCAATATATGTACTCGAAACTGTAATCATTTCTACGAATATAGAATTGCCCAACGTAAACGGTCAAGGACTGTGGGCCTTGGAGTAGGAGCCTGAAGGATCGATATGGGCGTGCAGAGGGGGGGTGAATGCACTTTCTTTGATCGTTTTGATCTCTACAAAGATGTTAGCGCAATGGAAATAATATGCAAAAGAAATAACAATGCTAACAAAATTCTTTTACTTGGTATCCACCCAGATGGGTGACTAATCCAAGGATCTACGCTACGAGCACCACTTTTCACTATCGAAAAGTCTCCTTGAGGTGGAGAAACCTTTACAGCAAAAGCTTGCTCTTTACAGATGCAGAAATATGATGGAGGAAGCAAAAGATCACTCTACAATTGGGCAGCACTTCGTTACTGTACGGAACTGTACAGACACGTGTAACGAGGAGCTCCTTTAATAGGTGAAAAGGACAGATTCGCAGTTTGTCCAGACTCGCACCAGTCGACTGCCCCTAGGGAAGTCGACTGGCCCAGCAATAAATGCTGGCCAACGACTAGCCAACGGCTAGTTTTGGGGTATACCAGTCAACTGCCCCAAGGCCAGTCGACTAGTCCGAAGCTGCGAACTTTCTGTGGGTTTTGGCAGTCGACTGCCTCTGGGCTAGTCGACTGCCCTGCCTCCCAGGTCAGCTCCAGCCACTCCGAACCTTCTCCTTCGCGTGTGCCTTTAGGTCTGCTCCCTTGACTCGCCCCTTGAAGTCCTCTTCCTCTGGCTATCGTCCCTCGGATGCGCACGCAAGCCTTCCCTTGGCTTGCCTCCATGCCACCCTTCACGTGTTCCCTTTGAAGTCCACTTCCCGGCTTGCCCTTGGAGCTCTCCTCCCTCGGCTCTCGTCCCTCGGATAGGTCCACCAAGTGTGATTCTCCAAGTCCTGCAAACTCAATCACACACCTCAAATACAACATAACACTCTAACTTTAAACTTATTCGCCCACACATCAAAACCATGATCTTCCAATCATTTAAGGGTCGATTGCCTCAACAGAGTCGATCGCGACTCCGAACCAAGTAAAACAAACCGTGTTAGCGACTCTTGTTTTACTCTTTCCGCTACATTTTTCTCTTAAATTGTCCAAAAAATTTTCGATCGATATTCACCCCCCTCTATCGATTTATTCCGATCCAACAAGTGGTATCAGAGCTGTACAAGAGCTGCTTAAACCCTACAGCCCCTTGGTGTGTTGGCTTGGCCTCGGAGCTGTACACGCCCGACCAAGAGCTGCTTAAATCCTACAACCTCTTGGTGTGTAGGCTTGGCCTCGGAGCTGTACACGCCCGACCAAGAGCCGATTAAACCCTACAGCCTCTCGGTGTGTAGGCTTGGCCTCGGAGCCGTACACGCCCGGCCAAGAGCTGCTTAAAACATATAGCTTCTCGGTGTGTAAGCTTGGCCTCGGAACTGTACACGCCCGGCCAAGAGCTGCTTAAACCCTATAGTCTCTTGGTGTGTAGGCTTGGCCTCGGAGCTGTACACGTCCGACCAAGAGCTGCTTAAACACTATAACCCCTTGGTGTGTAGGCTTGGCCTCGGAGCTGTACATGCCCGGCCAAGAGCTGCTTAAACTCTACAGCCTCTCGGTATGTAGGCTTGGCCTCGGAGCTGTACACGCCCGACCAAGAGCTGCTTAAAGCCTATAGCCTCTCGGTGTGTAGGCTTGGCCTCGGAGCTGTACATGCCCGGCCAAGAGCTGCTTAAAACCTATAGCCTCTCGGTGTGTAGGCTTGACCTCGGAGTTGTACACGCCCGGCCAAGAGCCGATTAAACCCTATAGTCTCTCGGTGTGTATGCTTGGCCTCGAAGCTGTACATGCCCGGCCAAGAGCTGCTTAAACTCTACAACCTCTCGGTGTGTAGGCTTGGCCTCAGAGCTGTACACGCCCGGCCAAGAGCTTCTTAAACCCTACAACCCCTTGGTGTGTAGGCTTGGCCTCGGAGCTGTACACGCCTGGCCAAGAGCTGCTTAAACCCTAAAGCCCTTTGGTGTGTAGGCTTGGCCTCGGAGCTGTACACGCCCGGCGAAGAGCTGCTTAAACCCTACAACCTCTCAGTGTGTAGGCTTGGCCTCGGAGCTGTACACGCCCCACCAAAAGCTACTTAAACCCTACAACCCCTTGGTGTGTAGGCTTGGCCTCGGAGCTGTACATGCCCGGCCAAGAGCCGATTAAACCCTACAGCCTCTCAGTGTGTAGGCTTGGCCTCAGAGCTGTACACGCCCGACCAAGAGACGATTAAACCCTACAACCTCTCGGTGTGTAGGCTTGGCCTCGAAGCTGTACACGCCCGACCAAGAGCCATTAAACCCTATAGCCTCTCGGTGTGTAGGCTTGGCCTCGGAGCTGTACATGCTCGACCAAGAGCTGATTAAACCCTACAACCTCTCGGTGTGTAGGCTTGGCCTCGGAGCTGTATAGGCCTGGTCAAGAACGGATAAAAGCCTCCCGCCTGCTTGAGCAACTCGGGCCTAAAATTGGACATTTTAAAGGGAAACAGGAAATCACTCCAAAAATAAGAAGTTCGGCGGTATAAAAGTTCAACGTCAAATCAAGCAAACATTCGTCCTGTGAAAGAGAGCTTAAGAAGAAGAGGCTACAGTGGCCAAAGGACGATCAAGGGAGGCTAGGCACATGATAGGAGTGTTGGGATCTTCAGGCGACATAAACACAAAAACGCAGGGGAAACAAGATCCCTCGAGCGATCCATGCGAAAGAAAAACTCGTACGAAATCATCTATCTAATAGATCTATCTAAAGCGTATACCTTTGGAGCGTGCCCTTACGTTTATCCCGCTCGTCCAAGCGCCGCCGGATCTCTTGCACGTTCAAGTGTCCGTGCCTCTATTCGTATCCACACGAACACGATATCTCTACTTTGGAGAAGAACTACCTTAGTTGTGCTAGCAACTTGAGGTAGTTCACAAAACACCAAGAACCCAAGATGTGGGTTTCGGCCAAGATGGAGAAGAGAAGGAAGAGGGGAAAGAAAATGACAAGTTATCATCCAAATGACAAGGGAAAAACTCTTTTATACTCATATCATGAGGAGTTTTTTTTGCCTTTTAAACTTCCCTTCATTAAACATTTTAATGTAACTCTCTAACTTTTCATGTAACACTCTAATGGTGAGAAACTCTCCATCTTCCTCTCTTATTAATTCATTAAACATTTTAATGAATTAATATTTCATCCAAATGTGGTTGAGTCTAATCTAAATGAGTTTAACTCAAATTAGATCTCAATCCATAATCCAATTGGATTCACTTGAGTCTAACTCAATTAATCCAATTCTGATTAAATCTTAGCCAAACCAAGATCAATTAATCTCCGAAGCATCGTGTCCTTAGTGTGTGACCCAATAGGCTCTCGTAATGTTGGTAATGTGTCTAAACCAATTTAGACACAAGAGCAATGAGCAGCATCTAGCAATGCATCAATGCTACCCAAGTAACAAGAAAGTCGAGATCCAACTTAACCTCCGTGACTATGGCAATGTATGACCTTGTCCTTCTATCCTCGATATCTAGATTGACCAATGAGGCATAGACAGTGTCATCCTCAATCAATCTTGTGTTTTTTGATCCCCGAGTAGACTCACTCAAACAAATGAGTTCAATATCTCATATTGACTCATTTGAGCATGGTCATGCGTTTTAGTAGTAGTACTCGATCAAGGGGCCCACAGATATCACTCCCGTCATATGGGAGCGATAGATCCCATCTACATCACCCACATCCCTCCGCATAATTCATTACATACCCAGTGATCGCCTTTATAGTCCACCCTGTTACGGGTGACGTTTGACGATACCAAAGTACATAACTCCTTATGTAGGAAACCGTAGTGACTTCAGGTCTAAGGACTATTCATACTAATGGTCACATGAGAAAGTTTATGACACTCATATGACAATCTATGAAACTTTCTCATGGCGGGTCAATTCAGTACATATTCTCTAATGTATACCCATGTGTCAACTTGATATCACATATCCATGACTAGTGAGCTCAAGTCATCAATTGACCTACATGCTAGTCTACATGCATTAATATTGTCCTTGAATATTAATGCTTGACTAGGAATGATTTAGTATAGTGTTCTCTACATCATCTCACTATCGATTCAACAAATCGATATAATGTAGATAAGAACCCACTACACAAGGATATTATTATACTTAGTTATTCGGCACAGAATACAAAGTAAGTATAATAACCAAAATGCCTTTATTAATGATAGAATATGATACAAAATGTCCCTAGTCAATCATCACATAATTGGCTCTAGGGCTCCTACTAACAAGGAGGTGTCCTATAAAGCCTGCTCTTCGGGGGAAAGATCATCCCAAACACGCTGGACAGTTATCGCGCGCAAGTCGGAGCCGGGTTTCAATAGCTGGTCCTTCTCCAGCTGCTTGATAGCGCCGTAGAAGCCCTGTTTGAGGCGCTTAAATGCTTGCGCGGCTACTACCTCGGCATACTGATGGACCCAATATCAAGTGTCACGAATGAGTCTCAAATTTAGATATTTATAAGTTGAAAACCCTTAGCTAACAAAGTTAAAATGTAGTATAGTGGCCTCAAGTCATATTTTTCTAAGGACGAGTTAAGAGTGTTTAACTCAAGCTTGAAACTGTAACGACCCGGAAAATTCTCTTAATATTTTCTTAAAATATTAAGCATGTTTAAATAATTTTTCAAGGGACCTAGAAATATTAAGGAGAACTTTGGCCTAGAAAATCCATGTTTTCTCATTTAAATTGAGAAAACTAAGTACCAATGAGCTTTAAATGGGCTCCAAAAATGGATATTAATTAGGTAAAATTAATATAAATTAGGTAAAATTAATATAAATATAAAAGAATTTTATTTAGGAATATTGGCATAATTATGGGTGATTTTAGGGGGATTTTCGGAATTTAGGAAATAGAAATAATAAAATAAATGAAATAAAAATAAAATAAAAATAAAGGTGCATGAGCCAAGGATTGAACCTTGGACCTCTTGTACAACCATGTAAGCCTTAACCAACTCACCTAGCAAGGGATTTCTATGAGGAAATGAAGTGGATATAAGTTAAGATTAAGAAGAAGATGAAGAGTCATGGAGAGACTCTTCATTTGCCTCCTTCATGGGCTATTAAAGGGGGGTTTTGGGTGTTACCTCTTCATCCCATTGATAGCATTTTCGAAACTCTCCTCCTCCCTCATTCTAGCCGACCACCCTTGGAAGGTTTTCCCCTTGGAAAAGCTTCCGCCAAGGTTCCATCTCCTAGATCTAAGGTCTTCACAAGCATACAAGGACAAGGGGGCTCTAGTATCCCAAGATCTTACCATTTTCTTCTCTTCCAAGGTTTGAAAAATAAAGAAACCCAAGGTAAGACTCCCTCACCTGTGGTATAATAGTTACCTATGATTTCCATGATTTTTGGCATGATATATGGGTTAGTTTTCGGATTTAATGTTGAAGGGAAACAAAAAATCAAGGTTCCTATGTTCAAAGGTTTCGGCCAGCATGTTTTAAAGGTCCATAATTATGTTAAAAATCATGATAATGTTATTTAGTGTTCCCTTATGATGTTTAGATGTTAAGTGTAATTTTTGGGAATTTTTGGAGTACCCTAGGACACCCTAGGGTCTCGGCCAACATGAAAGAAGCAAAACCCAGAACCTTAAGTTCAAGGGTTTCGGCCACTATGTTTTAAATGTCTAGAAATATGTTAAAAATCATGATAATGTTATTTAATGTTCTCTTATGATGTTTATAAGTTAAGTGTAATTTTTGGGAATTTTTGGAGTACCCTAGGACACCCTAGGGTCTCGGCCAACATGGAAGAAGCAAAACCCAGAACCTTAAGTTCAAGGGTTTCAGCCACCATGATTTAAATGTCTATAAATATGTTAAAAATCATGATAATGTTGTTTTATGTTTCCTTATGATGTTTAGAAGTTAAGTATAAATTTTGGGAATTTTTGGAGTACCCTAGGACACTCTAGGGTTTCGGCCAACATGAAAGGGACAAAACCAAGGTCCCTATGTTTATGGGTTTCGGCCACCATGATTTAAATGTCTATAAATATGTTAAAAATCATGATAATGTTATTTGATGTTCCCTTATGATGTTTAGAAGTTAAGTATAATTTTTGGGAATTTTTGGAGTTCCCTAGGACACCCTAGGGTTTTGGCCAACATGAAAGAAACAAAACTAAGAACCCTAAGTTTAAGGGTTTCGGCCACCATGATTTAAAGGTCTATAATTATGCAAAAAATCTTGATAATGTTAATTTATGTTCCCTTATGATGGGTAGAGGTTAAGTATAATTTTTGGGAATTTTTGGATTACCCTAGAGACCCCATATGTTTCGGCCAACCTCAAGGACCCAAGGGTAGGGTTGAGCCTTTAACTTCAAGTACATGTTTATGTGTTGCCATGATAAGTACGATAAGTTTATGTTCCGGATATGAATGATGCCATGCTAAGAATGATAGGGTTATGATCACGAGAAAAATGATGCTATGATATGTTAGGTTCATGATATGAATGATATGCCATGTTTACGAATGATATGCCATGTTTAAGAATGATATGCCATGATTACGAATGATATGCCATGTTTAGGAATGATATGCCATGTTTATGAATGATATGCCATGTTTATGAAGGATATGCCATGTTTATGAATGATATGCCATGTTTAAGAATGTTATGCCATGTTTATGAATGATATGCCATGTTTATGAAGGATATGCCATGTTCACGAATGATATGCCAAGTTTATGAATGATATGTCATATTTATGAATGAAAATGACGAATGAAGTTTAAGTATGATGAATGAATGAAAGATGATGCTTATGTCTTTTAAGGCATAAATATGCTAAACGGCACGGTCGATGGTCGACGGTACGACGGTCGTGAGGACCGGTAAATGGGCCGGTAGACGGGCCGGGCCGTAACAAGTTATGCTATGTTAAATATGCCATGAATGGCTTATGAATAATGAAGCATGAAAAGTATTTTTTACTTTATGTATGGGCTTGTACCGGACCGAAGTATGGGTCCAAGGGATGGGCACCTTAAGAACGCCCCGGTTTTGGACTACCGAAGTTGTCCACGGTTCTGGCCCTACCGGAGCTGGGCAACAGGGATGGGCACCTTAAGAACGCCTCGGTTCAGGGACTACCGACTATGCTGTCCTTACCCTAGTAGGCTGGGGCTCGCGACCTCGGACTTGCTAGGGATGCGCGCTATGATGTATGTATGTGGTACAAGCCGGGGACCCCAAATGATGTTATGATGATTATGTTTAAGAAATGAAAAGTATGCTTTTAAAGATTAAGCATCCTTATGATATATATGCATTGCCCATGCATTCATTAAGAAAAAGTATGTTTATGAAAAGTATGTTCATGAAAAGTATGATTTTAAACTAAGCATCTATATATGTATATGCATTCCACTCAAGCCTCCATTCATGTTATACATTATGCTATGATGATAAGATTTTATGCTTACGTTTCATGTTAAGAAGTATGCATGAGAATGAATGATCTATGCCATGATTATGTTAGGAAGATGTTCATATGCTATGATAGGTATTATGCCATGCTACCATGTTTATGATTTATGCCATGAAAGATGTCATGGTACTATGTTTATGATGTATGCCATGAATTATGCCATGCTTAGAATGTCTACTATGTTCATGTTTATGCCATGTATCATGTTATGTTTAGGATGTTCACTATGTTTATGTTTATGCCATGTATCATGCCATGCTTAGAATGTTTACCATGTTTATGTGCATGCCATGCTAAAGTGATTTAAGATGCTATGTTTTAAGTAGAGCACCCAGTATGTTAAAGTTCATGTGCTCATTATGAGATGATGAACGATGAATGGTTTTTGTGAGTAGGAAAGAGTCTTACTAAGCCTGTGTGCTTATAGTCTTATTTCCTTATACCGCAGATCATTCAAGGGGACAATGATGGAAGCAGCAGGAGGGCAAGAACGTATGTGTGTAGTAGTGACTTGGCCAGAAAACTTTATGTTTACGGTTTATGCTAGAACTTCACCTTGGTTACTTATATGTCTGAATAATGACCTGTGGAATCTTATGATATGATGTTATGTAAGACATGATATGATGCTTAAGTTCAAAGTTAATATGCTAAGGTTCTCATGTCAATAAGTTAAGAATGGTAACAGGGCATGTATGAGTTAAGTTATTCCGCTGCCGTATGATGTCTACATGCCCTAAGCATGTTAACGTAACGCCGCTTATGAAAAAAAAAAAGAAAAAAAAGCGGGCGTTACAGGTTGGTATCAGAGCGGTAACCATCTCACTACACACACATCAAGCCCTCTTCCTGCAGCTTCCAAGTAAGTACCTCTTTACATATCTTATAGTAGGAAGATGTTTATGATTTTAAGGTATGCCAGTATGAATGATATTTATGATGAAAAGTACGTTACGATATGTAACGATGAATGATACTTTATCTTATTTTAGGAATTAAATATTTAGAATAATATAGGCGTAGAAAAGAAACTATAATTTATGATATTATGAATAATCTATAATATAGTCACATGTAGAAAATTATCTGATAGCCTACCCACAGGAGATTTTAACACTCTCACCTATGTTAGAGTATAGCATTAGTTCCATGATATTAATACTGATATAATTAACGGTATAGGTCATATGGTATAACCTAGGTAGGGACGCATAGGGTAGGGTTCTAATTATGTTAACACTTATTATAGGTGAAGGGTCACTGATATCTTATATATAATATATAAGACTACCTTAAGTTATTTTATGGTAATATAATAAGTAGGATCTCACCATTCTATAGTAATCATACAACTAATATAATTCGTAACTCGGGCTGAGAACTAATATTCGGAAGCATACTATTATAAGGTTTACCCATAATTAAAATAAGTATATAACTATGATATATGCATATAATTATATCATGGAGTTAATAATGACATTAGCCAATTATATGTCAAAGAGATAATTAGAACTTCGATATATACAGCGATGCTTCCAAGCTAAGACTTGGAGCTGTACTTAGGCAGAGTGGTAAGGTCATTGCTTATGCCTCTAGGCAACTCAAGGAACATGAGCAGAACTACCCCACTCATGATCTGGAACTGGTCGCGGTGGTCTTCGCTCTTAAGATATGGAGGCATTATCTGTACGGAGCACAGTGTCGAATTTATACAGACCACCAGAGTCTGCGATATTTCTTCACTCAGAAGGACCTGAATATGAGACAACGCCGATGGCTTGAGTTGGTAAAAGACTATGACTGTGAGATCTTCTATCACCCAGGGAAGCCGAACAAGGTGGCCGATGCACTCAGTCGGAAATCAAGTGCCACCTTGATGTCCATATCTGGATTATCCCGACCACTGGAATTTAATGTTGGAGATTGGGTATTTCTCAAAGTGGCACCTATGAAGGGAGTGACCAGATTTGGGAAGAAAGGAAAACTAAGTCCGCGCTATGTGGGGCCGTACTTGATTCTGAAAAGAGTCGGTAAGGTGGCATATGAGCTGGAGCTGCCTCCAGAGATGTTAGCTATCCATAACGTATTCCATGTGTCCCTGCTGAAAAAGTATATCCCAAACATGGACCAAGTGATCGAGCCAAAGACGGTGCAAGTGCAAGAGGACCTAAGCTATGAGAGCAGACCCATCCAGATTTTTGGACAGGGAAATCAAGAAGCTGAGGAGTAAGGAAGTGCCCTTAGTCAAGGTCCTATGACAATGTCAACGGTTCGAAGAAGCTACCTGGGAGCGCGAGGACGAGATGAGGCGCAAGTACCCGGAGTTATTCTAAGTTCGAGGACGAACTTTCACGAGGTATGGGGATTGTAACGATCCGGAAAATTCTCTTAATATTTTCTTAAAATATTAAGCATGTTTAAATAATTTTCCAAGGGACCTAGAAATATTAAGGAGAACTTTGGCCTAGAAAATCCATGTTTTCTCATTTAAATTGAGAAAACTAAGTACCAATGAGCTTTAAATGGGCTCCAAAAATGGATATTAATTAGGTAAAATTAATATAAATTAGGTAAAATTAATATAAATATAAAAGAATTTTATTTAGGAATATTGGCATAATTATGGATGATTTTAGGGGATTTTCGGAATTTAGGAAATAGAAATAATAAAATAAATGAAATAAAAATAAAATAAAATAAGCCAAGGATTGAACCTTGGACCTCTTGTACAACCATGTAAGTCTTAACCAACTCACCTAGCAAGGGATTTCTATGAGGAAATGAAGTGGATATAAGTTAAGATTAAGAAGAAGATGAAGAGTCATGGAGAGACTCTTCATTTGCCTCCTTAATGGGCTATTAAAGGGGGGTTTGGGAGTTACCTCTTCATCCATTGATAGCATTTTCGAAACTCTCCTCCTCCCTCATTCTAGCCGACCACCCTTGGAAGGTTTTCCCCTTGGAAAAGCTTCCGCCAAGGTTCCATCTCCTAGATCTAAGGTCTTCACAAGCATACAAGGACAAGGGGGCTCTAGTATCCAAGATCTTACCATTTTCTTCTCTTCCAAGGTTTGAAAAATAAGAAACCCAAGGTAAGACTCCCTCACCTGTGGTATAATAGTTACCTATGATTTCCATGATTTTTGGCATGATATATGGGTTAGTTTTCGGATTTAATGTTGAAGGGAAACAAAAAATCAAGGTTTCTATGTTCAAAGGTTTCGGCCAGCATGTTTTAAAGGTCCATAATTATGTTAAAAATCATGATAATGTTATTTAGTGTTCCCTTATAATTTTTAGATGTTAAGTGTAATTTTTGGGAATTTTTGGAGTACCCTAGGACACCCTAGGGTCTCGGCCAACATGAAAGAATCAAAACCCAGAACCTTAAGTTCAAGGGTTTCGGCCACTATGTTTTAAATGTCTAGAAATATGTTAAAAATCATGATAATGTTATTTAATGTTCTCTTATGATGTTTATAAGTTAAGTGTAATTTTTGGGAATTTTTGGAGTACCCTAGGACACCCTAGGGTCTCGGCCAACATGAAAGAAGCAAAACCCAGAACCTTAAGTTCAAGGGTTTCGGCCACCATGATTTAAATGTCTATAAATATGTTAAAAATCATGATAATGTTGTTTTATGTTTCCTTATGATTTTTAGAAGTTAAGTATAAATTTTGGGAATTTTTGGAGTAACCGAGGACACTCTAGGGTTTAGGCCAACATGAAAGGGACAAAACCAAGGTCCCTATGTTTATGGGTTTCGGCCACCATGATTTAAATGTCTATAAATATGTTAAAAATCATGATAATGTTATTTTATGTTCCCTTATGATGTTTAGAAGTTAAGTATAATTTTTGGGAATTTTTTGAGTTCGCTAGGACACCCTAGGGTTTTGGCCAACATGAAAGAAACAAAACTAAGAACCCTAAGTTTAAGGGTTTCGGCCACCATGATTTAAAGGTCTATAATTATGCAAAAAATCTTGATAATGTTAATTTATGTTCCCTTATGATGGGTAGAGGTTAAGTATAATTTCTGGGAATTTTTGGATTACCCTAGAGACCCCATATGTTTCGGCCAACCTCAAGGACCCAAGGGTAGGGTTGAGCCTTTAACTTCAAGTAGATGTTTATGTGTTGCCATGATAAGTACGATAAGTTTATGTTCCGGATATGAATGATGCCATGCTAAGAATGATAGGGTTATGATCACGAGAAAAATGATGCTATGATATGTTAGGTTCATGATATGAATGATATGCCATGTTTACGAATGATATGCCATGTTTAAGAATGATATGCCATGATTACGAATGATATGCCATGTTTAGGAATGATATGCCATGTTTATGAATGATATGCCATGTTTATGAAGGATATGCCATGTTTATGAATGAAATGCCATGTTTAAGAATGATATGCCATGTTTATGAATGATATGCCATGTTTATGAAGGATATGCCATGTTCACGAATGATATGCCAAGTTTATGAATGATATGTCATGTTTATGAATGAAAATGATGAATGAAGTTTAAGTATGATGAATGAATGAAAGATGATGCTTATGTCTTTTAAGGCATAAATATGCTAAACGGCATGGTCGATGGTCGACGGTACGACGGTCGTGAGGACCGGTAAATGGGCCGGTAGACGGGCCGGGCCGTAACAAGTTATGCTATGTTAAAGATGCCATGAATGGCTTATGAATAATGAAGCATGAAAAGTATTTTTTACTTTATGTATGGGCTTGTACCGGACCGAAGTATGGGTCCAAGGGATGGGCACCTTAAGAACGCCCCGGTTTTGGACTACCGAAGCTGTCCACGGTTCTGGCCCTACCGGAGCTGGGCAACAGGGATGGGCACCTTAAGAACGCCTCGGTTCAGGGACTACCGACTATGCTGTCCTTACCCTAGTAGGTTGGGGCTCGCGACCTCGGACTTGCTAGGGATGCGCGCTATGATGTATGTATGTGGTACAAACCGGGGACCCCAAATGATGTTATGATGATTATGTTTAAGAAATGAAAAGTATGTTTTTAAAGATTATGCATCCTTATGATATATATGCATTGCCCATGCATTCATTAAGAAAAAGTATGTTTATGAAAAGTATGTTCATGAAAAGTATGATTTTAAACTAAGCATCCATATATGTATATGCATTCCACTCAAGCCTCCATTCATGTTATGCATTATGCTATGATGATAAGATTTTATGCTTAAGTTTCATGTTAAGAAGTATGCATGAGAATGAATGATCTATGCCATGATTATGTTAGGAAGATGTTCATAGCTATGATAGGTATTATGCCATGCTACCATGTTTATGATTTATGCCATGAAAGATGTCATGGTACTATGTTTATGATGTATGCCATGAATTATGCCATGCTTAGAATGTCTACTATGTTCAAGTTTATGCCATGTATCATGTTATGTTTAGGATGTTCACTATGTTTATGTTTATGCCATGTATCATGCCATGCTTAGAATGTTTACCATGTTTATGTGCATGCCATGCTAAAGTGATTTAAGATGTTATGTTTTAAGTAGAGCACCCAGTATGTTAAAGTTCATGTGCTCATTATGAGATGATGAACGATGAATGGTTTTTGTGAGTAGGAAAGAGTCTTACTAAGCCTGTGTGCTTATAGTCTTATTTCCTTATACCGCAGATCATTCAAGGGGACAATGATGGAAGCAGCAGGAGGGCAAGAACGTATGTGTGTAGTAGTGACTTGGCCAGAAAACTTTATGTTTACGGTTTATGCTAGAACTTCACCTTGGTTACTTATATGTCTGAATAATGACCTGTGGAACCTTATGATATGATGTTATGTAAGACATGATATGATGCTTAAGTTCAAAGTTAATATGCTAAGGTTCCCATGTCAATAAGTTAAGAATGGTAACAGGGCATGTATGAGTTAAGTTATTCCGCTGCCGTATGATGTCTACATGCCCTAAGCATGTTAACGTAACGCCGCTTATGAAAAAAAAAAGAAAAAAAGCGGGCGTTACAGGTTGGTATCAGAGCGGTAACCATCTCACTACACACACATCAAGCCCTCTTCCTGCAGCTTCCAAGTAAGTACCTCTTTACATATCTTATAGTAGGAAGATGTTTATGATTTTAAGGTATGCCAGTATGAATGATATTTATGATGAAAAGTACGTTACGATATGTAACGATGAATGATACTTTATCTTATTTTAGGAATTAAATATTTAGAATAATATAGGCGTAGAAAAGAAACTATAATTTATGATATTATGTATAATCTATAATATAGTCACATGTAGAAAATTATCTGATAGCCTACCCACAGGAGATTTTAACACTCTCACCTATGTTAGAGTATAGCATTAGTTCCATGATATTAATACTGATATAATTAACGGTATAGGTCATATGGTATAACCTAGGTAGGGACGCATAGGGTAGGGTTCTAATTATGTTAACACTTATTATAGGTGAAGGGTCACTGATATCTTATATATAATATATAAGACTACCTTAAGTTATTTTATGGTAATATAATAAGTAGGATCTCACCATTCTATAATAATCATACAACTAATATAATTCGTAACTCGGGCTGAGAACTAATATTCGGAAGCATACTATTATTAGGTTTACCCATAATTAAAATAAGTATATAACTATGATATATGCATATAATTATATCATGGAGTTAATAATGACATTAGCCAATTATATGTCAAAGAGATAATTAGAACTTCGATATATACAGCGATGCTTCCAAGCTAAGACTTGGAGCTGTACTTAGGCAGAGTGGTAAGGTCATTGCTTATGCCTCTAGGCAACTCAAGGAACATGAGCAGAACTACCCCACTCATGATCTGGAACTGGTCGCGGTGGTCTTCGCTCTTAAGATATGGAGGCATTATCTGTACGGAGCACAGTGTCGAATTTATACAGACCACCAGAGTCTGCGATATTTCTTCACTCAGAAGGACCTGAATATGAGACAACGCCGATGGCTTGAGTTGGTAAAAGACTATGACTGTGAGATCTTCTATCACCCAGGGAAGCCGAACAAGGTGGCCGATGCACTCAGCCGGAAATCAAGTGCCACCTTGATGTCCATATCTGGATTATCCCGACCACTGGAATTTAATGTTGGAGATTGGGTATTTCTCAAAGTGGCACCTATGAAGGGAGTGACCAGATTTGGGAAGAAAGGAAAACTAAGTCCGCGCTATGTGGGGCCGTACCTGATTCTGAAAAGAGTCGGTAAGGTGGCATATGAGCTGGAGCTGCCTCCAGAGATGTTAGCTATCCATAACGTATTCCATGTGTCCCTGCTGAAAAAGTATATCCCAAACATGGACCAAGTGATCGAGCCACAGACGGTGCAAGTGCAAGAGGACCTAAGCTATGAGAGCAGACCCATCCAGATTTTTGGACAGGGAAATCAAGAAGCTGAGGAGTAAGGAAGTGCCCTTAGTCAAGGTCCTATGGCAATGTCAACGGTTCGAAGAAGCTATCTGGGAGCGCGAGGACGAGATGAGGCGCAAGTACCCGGAGTTATTCTAAGTTCGAGGACGAACTTTCACGAGGTATGGGGATTGTAACGACCCGGAAAATTCTCTTAATATTTTCTTAAAATATTAAGCATGTTTAAATAATTTTCCAAGGGACCTAGAAATATTAAGGAGAACTTTGGCCTAGAAAATCCATGTTTTCTCATTTAAATTGAGAAAACTAAGTACCAATGAGCTTTAAATGGGCTCCAAAAATGGATATTAATTAGGTAAAATTAATATAAATTAGGTAAAATTAATATAAATATAAAAGAATTTTATTTAGGAATATTGGCATAATTATGGATGATTTTAGGGGGATTTTCGGAATTTAGGAAATAGAAATAATAAAATAAATGAAATAAAAATAAAATAAAAATAAGCCAAGGATTGAACCTTGGACCTCTTGTACAACCATGTAAGCCTTAACCAACTCACCTAGCAAGGGATTTCTATGAGGAAATGAAGTGGATGTAAGTTAAGATTAAGAAGAAGATGAAGAGTCATGGAGAGACTCTTCATTTGCCTCCTTAATGGGCTATTAAAGGGGCGGTTTTGGGAGTTACCTCTTCATCCCATTGATAGCATTTTCGAAACTCTCCTCCTCCCTCATTCTAGCCGACCACCCTTGGAAGGTTTTCCCCTTGGAAAAGCTTCCGCCAAGGTTCCATCTCCTAGATCTAAGGTCTTCACAAGCATACAAGGACAAGGGGGCTCTAGTATCCCAAGATCTTACCATTTTCTTCTCTTCCAAGGTTTGAAAAATAAAGAAACCCAAGGTAAGACTCCCTCACCTGTGGTATAATAGTTACCTATGATTTCCATGATTTTTGGCATGATATATGGGTTAGTTTTCGGATTTAATGTTGAAGGGAAACAAAAAATCAAGGTTCCTATGTTCAAAGGTTTCGGCCAGCATGTTTTAAAGGTCCATAATTATGCTAAAAATCATGATAATGTTATTTAGTGTTCCCTTATGATGTTTAGATGTTAAGTGTAATTTTTGGGAATTTTTGGAGTACCCTAGGACACCCTAGGGTCTCGGCCAACATGAAAGAAGCAAAACCCAGAACCTTAAGTTCAAGGGTTTCGGCCACTATGTTTTAAATGTCTAGAAATATGTTAAAAATCATGATAATGTTATTTAATGTTCTCTTATGATGTTTATAAGTTAAGTGTAATTTTTGGGAATTTTTGGAGTACCCTAGGACACCCTAGGGTCTCGGCCAACATGAAAGAAGCAAAACCCAGAACCTTAAGTTCAAGGGTTTCGGCCACCATGATTTAAATGTCTATAAATATGTTAAAAATCATGATAATGTTGTTTTATGTTTCCTTATGATGTTTAGAAGTTAATTATAAATTTTGGGAATTTTTGGAGTACCCTAGGACACTCTAGGGTTTCGGCCAACATGAAAGGGACAAAACCAAGGTCCCTATGTTTATGGGTTTCGGCCACCATGATTTAAATGTCTATAAATATGTTAAAAATCATGATAATGTTATTTTATGTTCCCTTATGATGTTTAGAAGTTAAGTATAATTTTTGGGAATTTTTGGAGTTCGCTAGGACACCCTAGGGTTTTGGCCAACATGAAAGAAACAAAACTAAGAACCCTAAGTTTAAGGGTTTCGGCCACCATGATTTAAAGGTCTATAATTATTGAAAAAATCTTGATAATGTTAATTTATGTTCCCTTATGATGGGTAGAGGTTAAGTATAATTTCTGGGAATTTTTGGATTACCCTAGAGACCCCATATGTTTCGGCCAACCTCAAGGACCCAAGGGTAGGGTTGAGCCTTTAACTTCAAGTACATGTTTATGTGTTGCCATGATAAGTACGATAAGTTTATGTTCCGGATATGAATGATGTCATGCTATGAATGATAGGGTTATGATCACGAGAAAAATGATGCTATGATATGTTAGGTTCATGATATGAATGATATGCCATGTTTACGAATGATATGCCATGTTTACGAATGATATGCCATGTTTAAGAATGATATGCCATGATTACGAATGATATGCCATGTTTAGGAATGATATGCCATGTTTATGAATGATATGCCATGTTTATGAAGGATATGCCATGTTTATGAATGATATGCCATGTTTAAGAATGATATGCCATGTTTATGAATGATATGCCATGTTTATGAAGGATATGCCATGT
Source organism: Boesenbergia rotunda (assembly GCA_024364735.1). Taxonomy (NCBI): domain Eukaryota; kingdom Viridiplantae; phylum Streptophyta; class Magnoliopsida; order Zingiberales; family Zingiberaceae; genus Boesenbergia; species Boesenbergia rotunda. Next base: position 62,459 of record JAGFNQ010001134.1, read on the forward strand.
TCACGAATGATATGCCATGTTTAGGAATGATATGCCATGTTTATGAATGATATGCCATGTTTATGAAGGATATGCCATGTTTATGAATGATATGCCATGTTTAAGAATGATATGCCATGTTTATGAATGATATGCCATGTTTATGAAGGATATGCCATGTTCACGAATGATATGCCAAGTTTATGAATGATATGCCATGTTTATGAATGAAAATGATGAATGAAGTTTAAGTATGATGAATGAATGAAAGATGATGCTTATGTCTTTTAAGGCATAAATATGCTAAACGGCACGGTCGACGGTCGACGGTACGACGGTCGTGAGGACCGGTAAATGGGCCGGTAGACGGGCCGGGCCGTAACAAGTTATGCTATGTTAAAGATGCCATGAATGGCTTATGAATGATGAAGCATGAAAAGTATTTTTTACTTTATGTATGGGCTTGTACCGGACCGAAGTATGGGTCCAAGGGATGGGCACCTTAAGAACGCTCCGGTTTTGGACTACCGAAGCTGTCCACGGTTCTGGCCCTACCGGAGCTGGGCAACAGGGATGGGCACCTTAAGAACGCCTCGGTTCGGGGACTACCGACTATGCTGTCCTTACCCTAGTAGGTTGGGGCTCGCGACCTCGGACTTGCTAGGGATGCGCGCTATGATGTATGTATGTGGTACAAGCCGGGGACCCCAAATGATGTTATGATGATTATGTTTAAGAAATGAAAAGTATGTTTTTAAAGATTAAGCATCCTTATGATATATATGCATTGCCCATGCATTCATTAAGAAAAAGTATGTTTATGAAAAGTATGTTCATGAAAAGTATGATTTTAAACTAAGCATCCATATATGTATATGCATTCCACTCAAGCCTCCATTCATGTTATGCATTATGCTATGATGATAAGATTTTATGCTTACGTTTCATGTTAAGAAGTATGCATGAGAATGAATGATCTATGCCATGATTATGTTAGGAAGATGTTCATATGCTATGATAGGTATTATGCCATGCTACCATGTTTATGATTTATGCCATGAAAGATGTCATGGTACTATGTTTATGATGTATGCCATGAATTATGCCATGCTTAGAATGTCTACTATATTCATGTTTATGCCATGTATCATGTTATGTTTAGGATGTTCACTATGTTTATGTTTATGCCATGTATCATGCCATGCTTAGAATGTTTACCATGTTTATGTGCATGCCATGCTAAAGTGATTTAAGATGTTATGTTTTAAGTAGAGCACCCAGTATGTTAAAGTTCATGTGCTCATTATGAGATGATGAACGATGAATGGTTTTTGTGAGTAGGAAAGAGTCTTACTAAGCCTGTGTGCTTATAGTCTTATTTCCTTATACCGCAGATCATTCAAGGGGACAATGATGGAAGCAGCAGGAGGGCAAGAACGTATGTGTGTAGTAGTGACTTGGCCAGAAAACTTTATGTTTACGGTTTATGCTAGAACTTCACCTTGGTTACTTATATGTCTGAATAATGACCTGTGGAACCTTATGATATGATGTTATGTAAGACATGATATGATGCTTAAGTTCAAAGTTAATATGCTAAGGTTCCCATGTCAATAAGTTAAGAATGGTAACAGGGCATGTATGAGTTAAGTTATTCCGCTGCCGTATGATGTCTACATGCCCTAAGCATGTTAACGTAACGCCGCTTATGAAAAGAAAAAAAAAAGCGGGCGTTACAGAAACTATTGTCATTTGAAGATTTGGGTTTTCTAGTAAAATGGGGATTTTTGCGATAAGGAAATAATAGTATGAAATAGAGTGAACTTAGCTAAAGCTTGGAACAAATTAGGAAATTGCAAAACTATACTTAACCTATTTGACAACTGAGCAATTAAAACCAAACTATAGAATTGAAATTTAAGAGCTAATTGCAGAGAACTAATTGCAGAGAACTAAACTTGAATGCAGGTAATTAATTGCTGAAATATGAAAGCTAGAACAAAACCATTGCTTAAGAAACTTGGCTTAAAGTGTAGAGGAAACAATCTAAAACAACTTGAAGAAATAAGAGCTTAAAACCAAAATTATCCTAAATTTGAACATCAACCAATTCATTATCAAGACTTCCCTTTGCTATCACACAAAGGATGAGCTAGAAATCCTCTGAACTCAAAAACCAATGAAGGAGCACTCCCTAGATCAGTCTGCTGCTAATTGGTGTGAACTGCTCATCCTGATCGGTCACGAGACCGATCAGGAGCGACTCTGTCCGATCGCAGTGAACGATCAGAAATTGAAATCATCCGCGATCTCCTCCTTCTTGATACGTCGAGTGTCGATCTCGCTCAAACACCCTTAGATTACTTCGGAGAGCCCCTCTGAAGCTCTGATTGCATCAGCTCGATGAAGACAACAATGATCACTGGAATCAATCATTGGACAGAGCTCCGGCGAAACCCTCACCGAGCTCCTTCAGCTGAGAAATCGGTTAACAAACTGAACAAAAGAACTACCTCAATGATCCAAAACCTTGAAAACAGACAAATTTGATGTTGGCTGCGCGATCGGAGAAGAAAACTAGGAACAAAACGATGGAGAACAGATGCAAAAACTAAAGAACTCGCGATCTGGCGACGACCTTCGAGCGGAGAGGGAATTCTGATTTTAATTAATTCCATTTGAAAATGAACGACTGTGATCCTCTTCGTGTCATCCAACGGCTAGATCAAGTCAGATCGAGCCCAAACTCTCCAGATCTCTATCAATGGCTCTGATCTACTTCCCCTTAGCTTGGATCAATCAGATCTATGATGGATGGCTCAGATCTTCCTTTCTTTTGAATGGATGGTTGAAACTCCCCTTCAGCTTGATCCGACGGTCAGATGGACTCTGATTTGGCTACAAGCTTCAGATCTTGATCTATGGTCTTGATTAGCTCTATCTTAGGCTCAGATTGATCAGAAGCTGAAAGACGGCTCAGATCACCGCGTTTCTTGATTGGACAACCCACATTGATTCATCTCTTGATCCCTTTGATCAAAGCCAATTCTGAACTCAAGTTTGACCCAATCTGATATAGGTCCATGATCATTCAAGCCTACAAAATTAGATTCAAATTTTAGTGCCAAAATATCTCAAATATACAAAGATTTGAATCAAAAGTTAAAATAGAGATAATTCATGAAACCTAATGTAAATGCAAACTTCAGCATGTAAAAAGGGATCAAAAAATGGATTTGAGAGCATAATTTGATCAACAAAATGGTAATTATCAACTCCCCTACACTTACTCTTGGGTGTCTCGCACAAGCTAACTAGTAATGTACCCCCCTAGATTATTCTCAATCATAGTTAGAAGCAATTGAAAAAAAATTACCTAGGGTTGTCAATTCTCAAAAATATAAACTTAATAGACTAGAATCTTGTCCTTAATCAACAACTTAGTATACTTCATCCTTCATGACTCATTGAGATGAATTAAACTCACAAACCTCTCAAGGGAAATTTAAAAGTGTCTCTCTTCCTAAGTTCTAAGTTTTGATGAAAGTGGAGCTCACTCAAACACAATCATGGTTCTTGCACTACCATAAGCTTGCTCATGCTCAACTCTCCACCATCATTCTTGATTTGGATCCACACCTAAAAAGGCTCATCAAAACAAGTTTAGGAAATATGAAATGATAAAATGGAATAGAAGTTTAATAACTTTGATACTAAAGAATCATGATAAAGAAAGTAAAGAAATATGACATGATAAGGAAATATGGAAAAGTAAAGAAAGTGGAAGACTTGGACACTCAAGAATGTAGCCTAATGAACTTTGCCCCTTTGATGGTCCTTTCAATGAAATCAGAGCTTAAAGTTGAGTAGGAATCAGCTGATTTGGATGAGAAACATTATGAATTCAGTGTTCTGTTCTATGCCAACTCTGCTGATCGGTCCAGAGACCGATCAGGCTTCCCTGATCATTCTGGATGATTGGTCTGGAATGCTTCTGATCTGACTAACTCTCCTCTGATCGGACTGGGATGCTCCTGATCGGATTGAGTGACCGATCAGGCTCTTCCCTGATCGGATTGTTGACCGATCAGGGTCTGATCAGTAGCTGAAACTGAGCTGTCAGATACTGAACTGCCGAGGCTCACTTCTCTTTAATCAATACTACATCTGAAATCTAACTAACTCCTTATTCTCATCTTTCAATTCAGAAATCTACCTCATCTCCTGCCACTTCATGTTTTTTTTCCTTTTTCTTTTCTTTTCTTTTTCTTTTCTATTTTTTTTCTCTGTTTCTGCAGCCACATTTTACTTTTCTTCTTCTTACTGTGGCTAACTGAGCTTTCTGACTCCCAGCATGAATTTTGCAGCTTTAATTCAGCCAATTCACAGATATTTGGACTGCTTCTTGGATTGCATAGCTAAGTCTGCTATGGATGAGCTCAAAAATTTGATACAAACTTCATTATAGCTGTTTTCTGACCATACATTTCACAAATTCTGTGTCACCAATTCAGCTTCCACTTCAACTTCAAATTCAGCTTCATTCCTTGGCACACCATCACAGATTCTGGGTTTATACAGAAATGTTATTGAATACTCTTAGCCATATAGTTGTTTCCTCTCAATTCCAATTCACTACTATTAATTTTTTTCTTCCTTTTGGATTGCATCTTTGATACTTCCTTCATTCCAATTTCTTTTCCACTTAATACTTCATCTTAAGCACAAATTTTTCTTCCTTTTCGTTCTTTTACGGTAGTGAGAATAAGCCTTCACTTCCCTTCACTAATCAATTCTTGCCACCCAAACTTGATACAAAACTCCTTCAAGTTGGCATAATTTTCTTGTAGGTTGCCAATGCTTGATTGCTTTTTCTCAATATTTGATAGAATGCTTGCATCCTCCTCCACACTTAGCTCTTTGACCGTCTCGGACAAAGTAACATCAAGAAACACTCCAAAGCAACCAAGTCCATGGAGAATATGGGCATGAACAGAAAAAAAAGGAGAAGGAAAATAGAATATAGAGTAGATCAACAAGAAATATAGTAAAATTGATGTGAAAAAGGAAACAAGGTGATTCACCTCTATAAATGTGGTCAAATCATAGAAATATAGTTTTGAAAGAACCTAAGCAAGTTCTAGAGTACAATCACATGTGTGTATCACAAAAATTAGGTCAATCCTCACTAGGTAAAAAGAATTTATCTTAAGTCATCAATCTAGAGTCCATAACCAAGTAGTACTCAAGCATCCAATAATTTTCATCCATTGGCTCAAATCCTAAGTTTTAACAACCAAATTTAATTCACTTTCAAAGGGCTCTAAAATGATATAGAGAAAATCTAGAAAAATACATTTATTCCAAATCATGCAAAAAATAAGGTGTCAAAAAGGTTAACATGGTATCTACAATGACTTTTTATTTATTCTACACTACCTAAGCATTTATTAGAAAGAACTCACTTTAAAAGAAACATTTACTGCATAGAAAACATAAAAATGATATTTTCAATGAAATAAGAGTGTAAGAAGGAACAACTCCCCTTCAAGTTGGGTAAAGAGCACGGAGCATCCATCTTGGGAGAACTATCCTCACATGATCAAAATCATAATACACAACTTGTTGGATCGAGATAAACGATAGAGGGGGGGGGGTGAATATCGTTAAAACTTTTTTCTTCGCTTTGAGGAAAGAGTAAATGCAGCGGAAACAAAACAATCACACACAAAAACACAAGTATTTTACTTGGTTCGGAGTCGCGGTTGGCTCCTACTCCAAGGCCCACGGTCCTTGACCATTTACTTTGGGCAATTCTATAATCGCGCTAAAGGTTTATAAATTTTAGTACAAGAATATTGCAGTAAATGAAAAGAGCTACACTTTTCGTTATCGACGCCCGATGTAGATCGTACTTCGGAGCAGAGGGTCGTCGTCGGCGCTGGAATCTCGAAATCGGAGTTTGCCGGAGTGGAGTGCTTGAACGAAAAGCTTTGGAGCGTTAGAAAGTAGTTGTTCTGAAGCCTTGGGGTCGAGCACCCTTTTATTGTGCTCCTGGGGGCGCCTGAGACATCGGGGCGCCTGACACGTGCCTTCATCTGCGAAAAACTCAATCTGCAGCTCGGTCAGCGCTTATCCCCTTCGACTCGGCCTCTGGAGCTGACTGGGGCGCCCGGGACCTCCTGGGCGCCTAGCTTGACTTGGTCCGCTGGCTTCGTGGCTGATTTGCTTCGATTACTTCTTTGGCTTTGACCTTGGGCGCCCAGGACCTCCGGGGCACCTAGCCCAGTGTGGTTTCGAAGCGTACTTCCTTCCTTGCTGTTTTGGCTTTGACCTTGGGCACCTGGGACCTCCCGGGCGCCTAGCCCAGCTGCCTACCCCTTCCTTTGGGGCGTTCTGAGCTGCAGAAACACACTCCTTCGGTCCCTGCAAGCAAGGTTAGTTCCAAGACAAACAAAGCAAGAATGTTAGTCAATATTTACAGTCGTAGCTGTCTTGGTTCTGACTTCGGGTCTCCCAAATGGAACCCTAGGTTGAACCGATGCCTACTGTTCCTCGACGGGGAACGTGCCCTCACCTACTCCTCTTAGGAGAGTTTACCTTTTGTCAACCGGCTCCTCCGGTTGGACTTTTTCTCAATCCCTCTGACCAGGTCTTCGTGCCCAACTTACGGTCAGGTCTTCGGTGCCCAGCCCCTTGCCAGGACTTCTTACCCAGTCCACAACCAGGACTTCTTTGCCCGATTTTCGGTCAGGTCTTCTCACCCAGTCCTTGACCAGGACTTCTTTGCCCAGCCCTTTGCCAGGACTTCTTGCCTAGTGTACCTAGGACTTTTCCTGCACACTTGAGTAACATCGTTAGAGCATAAATAGTACTTAACTTTGAATCCTTTGCCAATATCAAAACAAGGTTCGATATAGTGCTTCCTGCATCAACACAACTTTCTCCCTTATCAATTTCGCATAAGTATGTTCCGGTGGTCGGAGACGATTAAGGTTCAAAATCCATTCTTGGGGTAAATTGCTACAAGTCAAAGTAAACTCAACTCCTCCCACTATATGCTCTTTGGAAGTCCTTCCGAGAGGTTGGAGGCTATTTAATTTAAGCACCCACTCAAGAAGCCTACGGGACCCTGCAAAATCATGAAAAGAAAATACCTCCAGCACGCATGCAGGGTAAGAAAGAAATGACATACAAACAATCTCTACATAGAATGTATCAATAAATGAATCACATCCAACATAATCAGGTGTAGTTTGCTTGGGCGGCATCTAGGGTTTTAGAGGCATAGCAGATGACGTGAGGTGCTCCGTCAACCCTCTGTGCTAGAACAGCTCCCACTACAAAATTAGATGCATTACACATTTAAATGGCTGTAACGCCCGCCTTTTCCCCCCACCTTACGGTGTGGCGGGAAAGCGGCGTTACGCTAAACATACATGTACATATAAAACGTCTTAATGCAGCGGAATGTTTTTTTTTCCTAGACATGCGTTTAACCGTACAACTAATCCATGAACCATATATACATGCCTAAATTATCATTCATGATCATGGTGACGTTGTAACTTAGCATATTACAAGCATACATAGCATCATGATGTAAACTTTCTATAACTTATCCATAAGCATCATAAGTAGCAAGTAACTTATCCATAACATCATAAGTCTTAAGTCATTCATTAGGCATAACCATTATAAACATAGCATAGCATCTAAGGAGGCATTTCAAAACCCAAGACATGCGATACGTGTAAATAAAAGAATCCTTTGCCATGTCACCGCCACACACACACACATGCTCTTGCCCCTCCTGCTGCTTCCCTTAGTAACCCCTTGCTTGATCTGCGATATAAGAAACATAAGACTATAAGCACAGAGGCTTAGTAAGACCCTTTCCTACTCACAAAATCCGTACGTCACATATTCATAAACATGAAACAGTGGACATTGCATAAATTCCGAACATAAAACATAAACTTAACACATATCTACTATGACATAATTCTTGACATCATCATATACATAAACTTACTTATCATGGCATAATTCTTAACATGTATTACAAACATAAACATACTTATCATGGCATCATTCTTAACATGAACATAAACATAAACATGAACATACTTATCATGGTATAATGTATAACTTGAATGAATGCATGAGTCAAATGCATGTATCATAAGGATGCTTAATTTGAAAATCATAGTTATAAATACTTGAACATAATCATAACATCATAGGGGGTCCCCGGCTTGTACCACATACATACATCATATGCGCGCATCCCTAGGTAAATATGAGGTAGCAAATCTCGACCTACTAGGGTAAGGACAGCTACGGTAGTCCTAGAACCGAGGCGTTCTTAAGGTGCCCATCCTTGTTGGACAGCTTCGGTAGTCCCAGAACCGTGGACAGCTTCGGTAGTCCAGAACCGGGGCGTTCTTAAGGTGCCCATCCCTTGGACCCTTACTTCGGTCCGGTACAAGCCCATTCATAAAAATAAAATACTTCACATGCTTCATAATTCATAGAACCTTCTTAGCATAAACATAATCTTGTTTCATGAAACTTGTCATAAGAATAGGAACAGCTACGGTAGTTCCAGAACCGTGGACAGCTACGGTAGTCCAGAACCGAGGCGTTCTTAAGGTGCCCATCTCTTAGTATGACATAAACATACTTAACATTTCATCATTCATACTTAACATCATGATGCCTTAAAGGCATGAACATTCATCATCATTCATTATCCTTATTCATAAGGTATGTCATGCTTATCTCATTTTTGTCTTAGAGCCATGACTATCATTTTCATTCATCATCTTCATTCTTAAACATAGCATACGTACATATTATTCATAAAGCATAGCATACATACATGTCATTCACAAACCATAGCATACATACATATCATTCATAAATCATGGCATACTTACATAATTAGCATCTTAATTCATAAACATGCATGGTCATGGTACATAGGAAAACATGCCTAAATCTTTTCATACATGATACATTTCCCTAGGTTCATGGCATATAATTAAAACATTCATGAATAGAACATAACATATAACCTAAACATACGAGGTCATGATACCTAGCATATGAAGTTAGGGTTTTGGTAACATAAAGTTCCTCACATCTTGCTTAACCATATTCCTTGAGACCTTAACCCAAACCAAATCCTAAATTAGGGTCTTGGACGAAACCCTAAAGGACAATAAGTATTGGAGCAATCGGCCCTAAGATGGTCCGGTGTGACCATGGGTTTTGATGTTTGGGCAAAGGGTTTAAGTTAGGTTTATCCTTGTGTATTTGATATGCGTATGTTGAGTGTTCAGGTTGTACAGGTACGCATATGGACTTGACTGGACGGCCTCAGTACGGTGAAGGATGGCATGGAGGCAAGCTGGAGGCTTGTGTGTGCATCTAAGGGACCTTGGAGTGCAGGGACGATGAGCTGATGGGCGCGGACTTCGAGGCGTACGTGAAGGGTGGCATGAATGCAAGCTGGAGGCTTGCGTGCGCATTCGAGGGACTAGGGCCAAAGATGAAGAGGCCGCGAAGGCAACAGTCGAGGTTGTGGATGAGGAGTCAGTCGAGTCGTGAGGGTCGAGTGCTGTGTGAATGTACTCGGGAAGGGTTTCAGCTAGGGACCAGTCGACTGCCCTGGGGGCAGTCGACTGGCAGGTGGCTGGTGAGCTGGCAAATTCGAACGTTGGGAGTGTCAACGGTCGAATTTGGTTGGCACCAGTCGACTGCCCTGGGGGCAATCGACTGGTAGCGAGAAATCAGCCCCGAGTCCTATTTAAAGAGGACTTCGTGGTGGCTGAGTTTCTTGACGAATCTTGCTTGGCTAAGGCAAGATAGTAATCTACTTTGTTCTCTAAGTGTCCTTGGTGTTGTGGCGAGGTTTCTCCACCCACAAGGAGCGACGAGCTCTAGCCGGAGGTTATCCGGGGTTTGATCCGTCGAAGGATTATTGGATTAGTCACCCGACCGGGGTGGATACCAACTAAATCAGGTTGTTAGCGTTGTTTTTGTATATTCCGCTATGCTACTAACAACGCAGGAACAAGGGGGTTCGAAAAATCGCTATTCACCGCCCTCTAGCGGACACGATCGATCCTAACAATTGGTATCAGAGCGAAGGACCGCTCTTGATCGGACTAACCACCGAGGGAGCATACGCTAGAGGTGAAGAATCATGGAAGATAAACTTGGGGACAACATCTACACTCCACCGGCCTACGATCATGAAGACTTCGGGTATTGGAAGTCACGGATAGAGACGTGGTTCGTGATGGAGTGGGAACAAATGATTGCGCTTGAAGAGCCATATGAGACTCCAAAGGATAAGCACGAGATGAGGCTTAGGCCTAGATATTGGAGTCAAGAACAACAAGATCAAGCGAGAGTAAACAAGAAGGTAATTAGTATTTTAATTGATATTTTGCCTAATAATATTTTGAAGCGTGTAGGTGAATATAGAGATGCACATGAATTGTGGAATAAAGTCAAAGGATTTCATAAAAACCCTACACAAGGTCAAGTGGTGGAAGAGCCCAAGGAAATGGGCTCAATAGCTCACGAGGAGAAAGAAGTGTCAACTTCTTCAAGTGAGGAGGAGGAGCTAAGTGAAAGATCATCAACCTCCTCAAGAGAAGAAGAAGAGGCATCGAGTTCAAGGATTGAGGGGGAGGAGAGACCCTCATCTACACATGATCAAGAGGAAGCCTCCACATCGTCAAAAGTTGAAGAAGTAATCAACCTAACATCTACCTCCACCAAAGCAAAGAAGAAAGATCACATTACATGCTTTGGGTGTAATGAGAAGGGGCACTATAAGGATAAATGCCCAAAAGGTAAAAGAGAGGTAATCCCTAAACCTAAGTCCATTCAGTTTATATCTAATATGGGTTGTAGGAATGGAGGAGTCCAAGAAAAGAAAATGAAGATTAGATGCTTTACATGTGGAGAGATGGGACACTTTCACACCAATTGCCCAAGGAAGAAAGAGCTAAAAAAGATGGAGCACTTTAGGAGATGGGAGAAAGAAGAGAGAAGAAAGCAAAGCTCACAACAAGGAAGGACTACAAGGGTAAGGGAGGTATTTCCTAACCCTAGTTTAAAAAGAAATTCAATTTCAAGTTCTTCCTTGCATTCTAAAAATCATGTAAGTCACTCATTCATGCATGCTAGAAATTATGAAAATTGCTTAATGGTACATAACTTTGGATTTAAGTACAATGATAGGAATAAGGATAACAAGGTAGATCACCACTCTAGAAAAAACATGCATCATGATAGGCCTAAGACCTATGTATCCAAGGCTAAAGGCATTAACCCCAAGGAAGGGAAACAAATGCCTAAGAAAATGGGTAGGCCTAGAAATGTCCAAGGTGGACATATGGACACCAAGTTCAAGGACTTAGAGAGGGAAAATCAAGCCTTGAGGGCAATGCTTGATACTTTAGAAAAGACCTTAGAAAGATTCAAGATTGGATCTAAAGGTCTAGACATGGTGTTGGGTAGCATCAAACCCAACTATGATAGATCGGGATTGGGGTACCGATCTAAGACCTCCAAGGGCAATGGAAAGAAGTATGCTGGAAAAACATACAATCTTAGTAAGGAGGGAAGGTCCAAGGATGGTAAGGGGATGCCATCCAAGGGTAAAAAGAGTGATCTAACCAAGGACAAGGTGTCCAAGGTTAAGAAGGTCCAATTTGTAGACCAAGAGTCACCGGGGGCACACCGGTGTGGTCTAGTATGGATTGAATCACCTAGGGTGGTGGCTAAGGCTCAAAGCTCAAGGGGGAGTTCTAGGAGCCTTTGGGGTCCATGGTAGATTGATCTCAAAAGTGTTTCCCCCAAGAAATTAGGTGAAATGCGCCAAGAAGGATTGGAAGACTTGGGTAAGCTTTAATCATAGGCTTTGGCACACTAAAAAGGGGATTTAGGGAGAAAAAGAATGGAAATGACATTATAATTGAAAGAAATTGGGTTTATTGTGAAAACACCATGTAACTTGATGCTACTAATGGATTATGAATGAGTATGGGAAGAAGCATCAAGGTAAGATCCCAATTAGAACTTTGAGCTAAGGTTTTAATGATAGACTTTAGAAAGAATAGGATTTCATGCCAATCTTGGGATCCGGAATACATTTATTTGGAAACGTATTTTTCCTAAGTAGATATTGGCTTCACAAATCTCCCCACAAAATTTCAAAATTTTTGGAGATTTGTAGATTTATCTAGGCATTTCTGAAATTCGGACTGAAAACCTGAAATTCAGGTATCAGTCGACTGACATTTGGGCAGTCGATTGGTCTGAGTTCGAGAGCCTACTGTGAGTTTTCCCAGTCAACTGCCATTTGGGTAGTCGACTGGTCCTTAGGCTGAAATGGAAAAAGGGATAATTGGCTGATCAGAAATTGTAAATTTGGATTATAGGATATGGTTGTGGATTAAAAGTCTTGATTATGATCTCATATGCCTTGAATGAAGTGTTATCTCATGATTTGATAAGGCTTGGTTGATATCTTGAAAATCAAGGAAGATTGATAAGTTTCCCTAGGTATCTAGGATTTAGAGGTAAAAAGGGAAAATTGAGGACAATTCCATGTGTCGAATTATGATGGGTAGCTTTGACAAACACATGGAATTAGAGATACATTTGAAAATTGATACAAAATGTCAATCTTTTGAAGAAATTAGGAGTTGTACCAAAAGTCAAGCACATTTGTGGTTTTCATGAAATCATATTTTTCGAGGATAGGGTACATCCTAGCAAATGTGCTTGCAAACCTTTGAGAGTTTTCAACGTTGTTGTTGAGTTCTTATTGGCACTAGGGATAAGGGTGCTTGGGGACCAATTCTTTAATGGTGTCAAAGGGTAAAGAACTTGGTTGTTAGGTTGGGAAGAACCTAACTTGGTGTTAGGGTGTTAAGTTGGGAAGAACTTCACCTTGGTAAAATGAAAATTAGGAGAAGGCATGGGTTAAGGGGGAGGTTGTCTCCTAAGGTTGCCTTAGTTTTCATAAATAAATTTTTGGATTTTGTGTCAAACTTGGGAATGGTGATAGATACATGGGTATATGTATTTTTCCCAAGTAGGTATAGGTTCCACAAAGTTGTCCACGAAGGTTGGAAATGTTTGAAAATTTGTGGAATATCTGGCGCGTTTATGAAATTCGGCCAGAAAATCAGATTTTAGGCGTATCAGTCGACTGCCACTGTTGCCAGTCGACTGCCGAGGCAGATTCGGATATCAGCAGTTGGTTTGGGGTCCAAATGGCAAGGAACAAGTGTATGGGGGTATAGTACACTGTGTTTAGGGTCATTTGGGATTTAAAAAACTAATAATTAGGTAATTATTGGGGTCTTTTTGATGTATGACAAAGGGGAAGAAATATTGGGTTTAAGTGGGAAACCAATACCTTTGCTAGAAACCCTAGGTTTAGGGGGAGCTGAGTTTAAGGGGGAGCATGGTTGTTCCCTTCTTGGCATAAGGGGAACCTTGGAGAGGTTTTTAAAAAGCCTTTGTATGTCCAGTGTAAGGGGGAGTTTGGGAGAAGCTTTAAAAAGCCCGGTTTGGTAGAAAATCCTAACTCGGAGGGTTAGGTGGGAAAAGTCCTAGCTTGGAGGGCTAGGTGTTAGAAAATCCTAACTTGGAGGGTTAGGTGGTGAAAATCCTAGCTTGGAGGGCTAGGTGTAAAATTCTTAACTTGGAGGGTTAGGTGTGGGATGCCTTGGGATAGGATCCAGTTATGCATTGCATATGCATTCATTTAGCATGATTTTTGCTACTTACTACTATCTTGCTTTCCTAACTTAAACGGATTGCCAAACATAAAAAAGGGGGAGATTGTTAGAGCAATCGGCCCTAAGATGGTCCGGTGTGACCATGGGTTTTGATGTTTGGGCAAAGGGTTTAAGTTAGGTTTACCCTTGTGAATTTGATATGTGTATGTTGAGTGTGCAGGTTGTACAGGTACGCATATGGACTTGACTGGACGGCCTCAGTACGGTGAAGGATGGCATGGAGGCAAGCTGGAGGCTTGTGTGTGCATCTTAGGGACCTTGGAGTGCAGGGACGATGAGCTGATGGGCGCGGACTTCGAGGCATACGTGAAGGGTGGCATGGATGCAAGCTGGAGGCTTGCGTGCGCATTCGAGGGACTAGGGTCAAAGATGAAGAGGGCGCGAAGGCAACAATCGAGGCTGCGGATGAGGAGTCAGTCGAGTCGTGAGGGTCGAGTGCTATGTGAATGCACTCGGGAAGAGTTTCAGCTAGGGACCAGTCGACTGCCCTGGGGGCAGTCGACTGGCAGGTGGCTGGTGAGCTGGCAAATTCGAACGTTGGGAGTGTCAACGGTCGAATTTGGCTGGCACCAGTCGACTGCCCTGGGAGCAGTCGACTGGTAGCGAGAAATCAGCCCCGAGTCCTATTTAAAGAGGACTTCGTGGTGGCTGAGTTTCTTGACGAATCTTGCTTGGCTAAGGCAAGATAGTAGTCTACTTTGTTCTCTAAGTGTCCTTGGTGTTGTGGCGAGGTTTCTCCACCCACAAGGAGCGATGAGTTCTAGCCGGAGGTTATCCGGGGTTTGATCCACCGAAGGATTGTTGGATTAGTCACCCGACCGGGGTGGATACCAACTAAATCAGGTTGTTAGCGTTGTTTTTGTTTGTTTTTGTATATTCCGCTGTGCTACTAACAACGCAGGAACAAGGGGGTTCGAAAAATCGCTATTCACCCCCTCTAGCGGACACGATCGATCCTAACAATAAGTCCATGAGAAAATCACATAGGTCATGATTAACATTCCATATCATACATACTATACCATAAGAAACCACTTGATCCCTTATTTGGATTTAACTCCAAGCCCTATCCCTAAATCATGTGTTGGACGAAACTCAAAGAGGATCACAAGCCCATGAAAAATTCATAAAATGCCCAATTCACATCTATCACCTTACATATAATACCATGGAAGCCATTTGAACCCTTGCTTGGAGTTAAACCTAACTTCTTGCCCTAAAACCCCTCTTGGCCGAAAGTTACAAGGGCCCTAAACCATGTAAAACATTCACATAAATCCCTATTAACACCTTTTACAACATGAGAAAACATAAGAAATATCATTTGAGAGTTAGATCCAAACCCAACCATAGAAACCTATGGTGGCCAAAAGTTACAAGGGCCCTAACTTTGGTTTTCTCCACATATAGTCCAAACAAATCATTGCATCATGAAAATAACTTGGAAACTAATATACCACAGGTGAGGGAGTCTTACCTTCCTTGATCTTGCTTATAAACCTTGAATAGAAAGTAAAAAGAAACCTCCTTGACCCTATACTTCTCCTTAGTCCTTATAGCCTTGTAGAGGGTCTTGGATCTTCACGATGGAGTCTTCTTGTGGAGTTTTCCCAAGGAAAACCTCCTTGGTGGGTCTCGGCAAGAAGGAGGAGGAGGAAGGGAGGGGAAGGCCTTGGTGAAAGAGAAGAAGAAAACAATAACTTAAGTGCCAAATTCTCTCTTTACTTCCCCATCTCTCTCTTTTATACTAAATGAAGGGGGGGGGGGGGGGGCAAGTGAAGAGTCATGATGCCTCTTCTCTTGGTGACTCTTCACTTCCCTATGCCTTAACCAAAATCTTCTTCATTCTCTCCTAGCACTCCCTTGCTAGGTGAATTGGTTAGTACATGCATGATAGTATACTAGGTCCAAGGTTCAATCCTTGGTGCATGCACTTTGTTTTTATTTTATTTTTATTTTTCCTTATTTTCGAAAATTCCCCTAAAATTCACCCATGATTATGCTAATTTTCCTAATTAAAACCCATTTATATTTATATTAAATTCTATCTAAAATCCACTAATAACCATGGTACTAGAAAAACCCATTAGTACTTAGTTTCTCAATTTAAATGAGAAAAATTATGGATAACTAGGCTAAGGTTCATACTAGTATCTCTAGACTCCTTCAAAAATTATTTAGACATGATCAATATTTTAAAGAAAATATTGAGAAGATTTTTCCGGGTCGTTACAATCCCCCATACCTCGTGAAAGTTCGTCCTCGAACTTAGAATAGCTCCGGGTACTTGCGTCTCATCTCGTCCTCGCGTTCCCAGGTAGCTTCCTCGAACCGTTGACTTTGCCATAGGACCTTGACTAAGGGTACCTCCTTGTTCATTAGCTTCTTGACTTCCCGATCCAAGATCTGGATAGGTCGGCTTTCATAACTTAGGTCCTCCTGAACCTGTACTGTCTGTGCTTCGATCACTTGGTCCATATTTGGAACACACTTCTTAAGCATTGACACATGAAACACATTATGAATAGCTGACATCTCCTGAGGCAGCTCTAGCTCATATGCCACCTTGCCAACTCTCTTCAGGATCAGGTACGGTCCCACATATCGCGGACTCAGTTTTCCTCTCTTCCCAAATCTCGTCACCCCTTTCATAGGAGCCACTTTGAGGAACATCAAATCTCCAACATTAAATTCCAGTGGTCTGCGCCGGACATCTGCATAACTCTTCTGCCGGCTCTGAGCCACTTCTATCCGTTGTCGAATGTTCTGTATAGCCCGGGTGGTGCTATCGATGACATCCGTTGTGAGCCTCATTTCCTTCTTTTCACCACCTTCATACCAACAGATCGGAGACCTACATCTCCTCCCATACAAGGCTTCATAAGGTGTCATTCCAATAGTAGCTTGGTAGCTATTATTGTAAGCGAATTCCGCTAAACATAGATATCGGCACCAGCTCCCTTTGAAATCCAAGGCATAAGCTCGCAACATGTCCTCTAGTACTTGATTCACTCGTTCAGTTTGCCCGTCAGTCTGAGGATGAAAGGCGGTGCTGAATCGTAGTTTAGTGCTGAGAGACTTCTGCACACACTCCCAAAAATGCGAGGTAAAGCGACCATCCCTATCTGAGATGATGGTCTTGGGAACTCCATGAAGTCTGATTATCTCCTTAACATATAGTTAGGCCAGTTGCTCAATCGAATAAGTCATCTTGATTGCTAGAAAGTGAGCAGACTTCGTCAGCCTGTCCACAATTACCCAAATCGCATCATATCCGTTTGTAGTTCTGGGAAGTCTATAGAGATATCTTCCCATTTCCACTCCGGAATCGCAAGGGGCTGCAGAACTCCTCCGGGTCGCTGGTGTTCTGCTTTCACTGGTTGACAAGTCAGGCAAGCACTAACATGCTGAGCCACATCTTTCTTCATACCGGACCACCAGAATTTCTCCTTCAGGTCTCGATACATTTTTGTGGATCCTGGATGCATCGAATAAGGGGTTCCGTGAGCTTCTGCCATTATTTCTTTCCTCAGCTCCAGATCATTAGGGATACATAGACGATCCCCAAGGTAGAGTACTCCTCCATCGGCGATACGAAAACCATCGCCCTTTCCTTCCAGGATCTCCTGTTTGATCCTCTAAAGACTCGGATCTCTAGTTTGTTTTTCCAAGATGTCCTCGAACAGCGTTGGTGATCTTGTCATTGTCGAAAGCTGTCCGAAGATGACCTCAACTCCAAAATTCATAATGTCTCTTTCGAGTGGTCGGGGTAATAGAGATATGGACATCAAGGTGGCACTTGACTTCCGGCTGAGTGCGTCGGCCACTTTGTTTGCCTTCCCTGGATGGTAGAAGATCTCGCAGTCGTAGTCCTTTACCAACTCAAGCCATCGGCGTTGTCTCATATTCAGGTCTTTCTGAGTGAAGAAATAGCGAAGGACTGCTAGGCACCTGGTGAAGGAATGTCGGATACAAAGCCCTAGCGAAGGACTGCTAGGCACCTGACAAAGTAATGCCAGGATACAAAGCCCTAGCGAAGGACTGCTAGGCACCTGGCGAAGGAATGTCAGGATACAAAGCCCTAGCGAAGGACTGCTAGGCACCTGGTGAAGGAATGCCAGGATACAAAGACCTAGCGAAGGACTGCTAGGCACCAGGCAAAGGACAGCTTGGTACTGAAGACCTGGCGAAGGACAGCTAGGCACCTGGCGAAGGACAACTGGGCAAAAGTCCAACCGGAGGAGCCGGTTGGCATCAGGTAAATTCTCCCGAGAGGAGTAGGTGAGGACGCGTTCCCCATCGAGGGAATAGTAGGCGTCGGTTCGACCTAGGATTCCATTTTGGAGACCCAAAGTCAGAATCAAGACTGCTAAGGCTGTATAAAACTAACATATAATTGCTTTATGTTGTTTTGGACTAACCCTGAATGCAGGACCGAAGGAACGAGTGTCTACAGCTCAGAGAGCCTCAAAAGAGTGAGGCAGCAGTTGACTAGGGCGCCCGGAGTGTCCCGGGCGCCCCCAAGGTGAACACAAAATAGATGAAGCAAGAGCAGTGCCTCGACAGCTTTTGGGCGGGGCGCCCCCGTGCTCTCGGGCGCCCCCATGCGTCCCGGGCACCCCCAGCGTCCCGGGCGCCCCCAAGTTCAAGCATACGAAGCAGAAGCCAGCGAATCCAATGGATAAGAGTTGACCCAGTCAACCCGGGCGCCCCCAGCGTCCCGGGCGCCCCCGTCAAAGCCTGATCCCGAGTTTGAAGGGATCAGAGCTGACCGAGAGGAACTCGGATCAGCTGACACGTGGGGGGGGCGCCCCCGACGTTCCGGGCGCCCCCAGGGGCTATAAAAGGGCCCTCGAACCCAAGGCTTCCAACAATCAATTCTTCCAACGCATTCACGCTCTTCTGCTCCCGCGCTCTGCCTCAGAAACCTCCCGACTCGAGACTCAAGCGCCGACGACGTCCCACTGCTCCGGAAATCCAATCTACATCGGACGTCGGTAAAGAAGAGTTACTTTTAAGTTTACTGAACTAATTTTGTAATACAATCTTGTAAACTGTTTTTGCGAACATATAGAATTGCCCGCAGAAAACGGTCAACGACCGTGTGCCTTGGAGTAAGAGCCGACCGCGACTCCGAACCAAGTAAAAAACTTGGTGTTTGCATGTGTTTGATTTAAATTTTTGCTGCGTAATTTCTCTAACTGTTAATCCGAACGTTTTACGATATTCACCCCCCTCTATCGTTTCTCTCGATCCAACAAGTGGTATCAGAGCGGGGAAGCTCAAATTTGGTGCAACCACCAATTTGAGATTTTTTTCGGATTTTGACGAAATTTCTTTTTAATATTTTTTTTCGCTCGAAATTTTTCTCGTTAATCGAGGTTGGTGCAACACCCCTCGAAAAATATTTTTCTTTTACTTCCCGCACTACTAATTCAAGACCAAGTCTTGGGATATTTCTTTCCTGTTAGTTTAATTTTCAGATAAGATGGCCATGCAAGAAGGCTTCAGCACTGCAAGACCACCTCTCTTCAGTGGGGAGGACTTCTCCTACTAGAAGAGCAGAATGGAGGTCCACCTGAAAACTCAGGTGGACATGTGGATAATCATCCAGTCCGGACTGGAGATCCCAAAGAATGCTGAAGGAGTACCTCAAACCTACACAGAGTGGGACACCGCTCTGAAACGGAAGATTGAAGCTGATGCAAAGGCGACCCAGACCCTCCAATGCGGCTTAACAAAAGAGGAGCCGAACCGGGTGGGTCCATTCAACAGTGCCAAGGAGCTGTGGGGGAAACTGATCGAGCTGCACGAAGGAACTTCAGACACTCGGATCAGCAAGAGAGATCTCCTCCTGAACAAGCTGTATACGATCAAAATGACGAACAACGAAACAACAGCTCAACTCCACGCCCAAATTCAAGAATTGATGAACGGACTACACACCATCGGTCACAAGGTAGAAAACCGTGACCTAATAAGGTACGCTTTAAGTGCTTTCCCAAGAAACACCTTGTGGGCATCTATGGTAGATGCATACAAGGTTTCAAGGGACCTTTCAAAAATTAAATTAGATGAGTTGTTCTCTGAATTAGAATTACATGAACAGACTAACTGCAATTTGGCCGAGAAAGGTATTGCCTTTGTTGCAGGTAAAATTGGAAGGACAACCAAGAAGAAGCCTCAACCTGAACCCGAGTCTAACTCAGACTCAGACTCAGAAGATGAAGAAGGAGATCAACCTAAGCTGGTTCGACTGGCCTGAAACTAATACAAGGAATTAAAGAACCAAACCAACAGACGAAAAGCCAGTAGAAGAAAGGATGAACCAGCTGAACCCGCAAATGAAAAGAACAAGCCCAACGTGACCTGCTACGAGTGCAAGAAGAAGGGTCACTACAAGACGAAGTGTCCCAACCTAAAGGAGACCAAGAAGAATATAAGGAAAAAGACACTTCAAGCAACGTGGGACGAGTCCTCCTCCTCCGAAGAAGAAGAGGTCCCACAGTCAAACCTACTCGCACTAACCGCTTTAGAAGAAGTCGAGTCCGAGTCAGAATCAGAACAGGACGACGGCAGACTGACATTTTCAGAAGACGGCGAAATCAAGGTAAGTGGTTTTACTAGAAGTCAGTTAAATGAATTAATCTCTTATCTTTCTCGAGATTTAGCGAAAGCTAAACTCTGAGTCGAATCCCTCCGACAGGAAGTAAAACTCCTGAAAGAGGGAGCTGACTCTAGACCCTTAACTGAGAAGGTTCAAGAAGGAACCTCTACTCAAGTTGAAAAACTTGAGAAAGAGAACTCCTCCCTGAAAACTCAGGTTAAGGATCTTAGATCCGCTTTAGAATGATTCACTTCTGGTTCCAAGGGTCTTGACATGATTCTTGGAAAACAGAAGTCGGTTCTAAATCGATCCGGACTAGGCTATAGAACCAAATCTAGACAAAGATTCTACTTTGCTGTACTGAACCAGTCCAGTCCTAAAGTTCAGGCATGGGTACCCAAACTATGCCTGAACAAACAAACTGGATCAAATCAATATTGGATCCCCAAGGACAAGATTCACATCTTGCCAAACCATTATCGTGGCTTTAGTCCAGGGGGAGCCAAATTGAAAACAATATTTATTGTTAGATAAAATTCAATTCTTGATTGTAATTTGCTTGTTTGATTGTTTATTTAATTTCTGCAATTTACCATGCTTAGACTTAGGAATGGTTAGTTTAAGGACTGAACCAACTTAACTGAAATTTGAACAACATAGTATTGTGTGGAGGTGAGATGATAGTACGTTAGGGAAACCAACTCTATAAGGTCAAGTATACTCTACTTGGTCTCTTTAGACTGGTGAAACTAGCCGAAGCTACCGATCCAAGACCCAAACTAGTTAGACCAGAATTTTTCAAAGATTAATTTTGAAAATGAAATTTCATTGAAAGGCTTTGTCAAGGAAAGGGTTGATGATCCAATAAGGCTACGGCCAAAGAAGGCCTAGTGCCTCGCCAAGACCTGGAAGCCAATCTTTGAAATTCAAATTCAAATTAGTCTCTGTCAAATTCGAATCTAACACAAATTTTCAGTTAGTTATAGATTCAAACATTCTTTTCAAAATAAATTTAATTGTTTTCTAAAATTAATTTAAGTTTTTCAAAATAAATCATGTTTTTCTTAAAAAATTCTTTTATCAAACACTGTCTCACAAAACCTATAAGGCTAACGTGATTGAAAACCCTAGATTGAGTGAGATAGTAAAATTAAACTCAATTGAAATTCCTTTAATACCTATATTATGGTTTAATCCTGTAGTTCAGAACGTAGTCAAACCATGGTCAACATAGTCAAATCATGGTCAATGTAGTCAAACCATGGTTAAAGCAGTCAAACCATAGTCAAAGCAGTCAAACCAATTAAACCATGGTCAAATGATCACAAATCATCAAAAGTGTCACTTCCTACATAATATGGGCGCCCGTGACCCCTCGGGCGCCCCCTATGACTTTCTCTTCTCTCAAGGCAAAAAGCTGCCTTTACCCCTTGACTGGGGCGCCCGGGTCATTGCCAAAGGCAGTAGATTGCTGTCTACTGCCAAAGGCAATAGACTGCTGTCCCGGGCGCCCGGGAGCTCCCGGGCGCCCCCAATAAACTGCCTATAAAAAGGCACCCGAACCCCCTCTTATTCCCACACCAAAAACTATCCTCCTTCCTCACTTCCTTCCTTCCAAGGAGATCAAGTGACACTCGTGCTTCCTCAATCTCAACCATGCCTCCCCGGTATGATTTCTTTTATGCATTTAGAATTATTTTCTTAATTCCTTTCTTATAAATGCATGTTTCTTAACTTAGAAAACGCCGAGCAAATCAAGCGAACCCCGGTACCGAACCGAGTCCCGACCCTAGGTTCCCAACTCTAGAACTCTGTAATAAGTTTGCTCGAACAACCTACAAGCCTATCAAAACTAGCTATCTCAGTAGACACTTCTTCTCCCAATCTTGTCCTTTAGCCATGAATGTTATAAATTTTTATCAACTAGATAATCTAGTATTCTGCACTCATTCGATTAATACATTTTTATGTGCAGAATTCTATAATAACATAGTTAGACAGAACGATCTCATGTTTGTCACTACTGTTCAAGGGATACCCTTGTCAATCACTCCTACCTTACTAAATCGATTTCTTGGACTAAGACCCTCCCAGTCCACCTTTTGTTGCTATCCACCTAGGGATCCTCCATTTGATGCTCCCTACTCCCACATTACTCTAGACACTCTCCATTCCTATTTCTATAGGGAAGCTAGACTCCCCGTAGCTAGACGATTTCAGTCCGTTGACCTTCAGGTCCAGGACTACGCCCTGTACAAAGTCCTGGTCCGATGCATTTTACCACTATCCTCTAGGGATATCGCGACCATGCGACCTTTTCATGCCTTCCTTCTGTATGCCCTGATCCATCATCTAGACATTGACATTGGCCTTCACATGTTCCATGCTATTTTACATGCCTTCAGTGTCACGACTCAGGGTTGGGTACGCACCCCCATCATCACCTCCATCCTTCATCACCACGGTCGTGACATTACCATAGGTGAAGTAACCGCGATGACCGATTTTGACGAGATAGGGTTTAGGAACTTCTCTTTAGCTGGTATAGAGGTATCGGTCACCGGGGTTTTGACTTGGAGACGACAGCGAGCCGGAGCTCAGATCGACTCAGACGAGGAGGTTGAAGTCGATGTCGCCGATTTGGCAGCAGAGGCTCGAGCACACATAGACGATCCCCCTCCACCGACACTCTACGAGAGAGTGACACGGCTGGAGACACAGGTCCAGAGCCTCCGAGAGGAAGTGGAGGCTAACCATGCTGAAGATATGGAGACAAATCTAGGCTACTACACCAACTATATGAGTGCGCTTAGAGCTGAGAGGGAGACCAGAGATGCACAATATCACGAGATGATGGCGATGTTCCGATCCTGGCAGCCAGGCTCTTCTGATCATCCTGGTCCCTCCTGTTAGTAATATGAGAGAAGTGTCCTAAGGCAATCGCCTTATGATATAAACATTTATTTTAATAAATGATAATTCACTATTTGAGTATACATGTTTTGTGTATTTGATTGGGATCTTAAACTCATCTACTGAATGTCCGCAATACAACTCACAGCATAAGAGAATTTGTGATGGGATCACAACTAGTGATTATCTCTAATGTGCAATTGTGAAGTATTGAAATTATCCCTAGTCGATGAATTGATAAAAACGGACACTATCAATTCTGTTGAGACTAGCATGGGTTATTCTCTAATCAGCTGATTCTCACTAGCTGGTGACATTGGGATGTCCAGAGATAAACATGGATGCTAGTTAAGGGAACTAGTTCATTGGAGTGACTAGCTGTAAGACTTCATATGGGAATCTACATGTAGATATGTCAATGAAGATCTTACTGCGGCTTAAGTGCGATGTTCCTTTGACTTGCGGTGTTCAAGTCATCTTGGTCATGGAGACTTATACTTTGACATCTTAAGCAAGCATCTCCAAGGAGGTGTGGACCCAGGATGATCGGGTATAAGCCGAAGTGCCCGAAGATGTTTGAACAGCCTACAAAGGATTCACCACTCCTTGCGAGGAGATGTATACCCAGGCCTATCGTCGGATTGTTACTCAAAGCCTCTGGCCAGAGCATATCATGTTAAGAGTGCGAGTCTCTTAAATACATGAGAGTAATTAGAAATCCAAAGGACGAGGAAGACACTACTTGGGCTAGGTGTGACGTAGTCAGCCTAGTGGGGACTGACACCATAGACCGTGTCCTGAACCAAGTGGGTATAAGGTGGTGAAGGGAATGAGGCACGATTCATTAGAGCTGCTGAAGGGTTTCAGAATAATTTCTTCTGGGGTCAAACCGTTGATCTTTCGATTAATTGGGGATCATGATGTACTACTAGGTGCCACTCATGATCGTTCTATAATTAATGGGTTAATTATAGACGGCCAACATAAATCGAAAGCCTATTTAGTCACACGCAATACGAGTAATCCGAGGGATTTAAAACGAGTTGAAAATTGGATTTTCCGATCAAGAGAAATAAGTCGAATCTGAGTTGGTCAGAGGCGCAATGGAAGCTAAAAATGGCTAAGTCTTTTGAAGGCTTTTTGGGCGAATTAAATGAGTTTAATTCGCGACGGTTCGGGTCGGTTTGGGCCGGCCAAAGAGGGTGTTAACCCTCTTTGGGTGGCCGGCCAATAAAGGAGAATAAACCAAGTTTATTTTGGTTTAATTAATAAAATAAATCTAGTGTGATTTGTTTTATAAATTATGGATAAATAAATTTGTATAAAGAAATTTATATAAATAAAATTTATAGAAATTTATTCTTTTATGGAAGATTAAAATAATCCATGAATTGGTTTATTTTAATTTTATAAAATCAATTATGAATTGATTTTTCCATAATAAGAAAGTTTATAAATTTCTTATAAAATTTATTCCATAATTTAAAGAGAAGAAGAATTAGTTTTATTATAAATTAGTTTATAATAAAACTTGGTTTAAACGGAATAATTAGTTAAGAAAATTTATAGGATAAATTTCTTATAACTAATTCCGTTTAGAGGGAGACTTAGCAAAGAGTTGCTACTATATAAAGGAACCAAAGGCTAGCCCTTAATTTCTAACACATCAATCAATTAATCAAGAGATTAATTACTCCCTCTCTCTTTCTCTTAATCTCCTCACCTCCTCCTCTTCTTCCTCCATTAGGGCCGGCGCACCCTAGCCTCTCTAGGGCCGGTGCCCAACCACAACACCAACAAGGGTGTTTGCCGTGAGCTTTGAAGAAGGAGGAGAACTCGAAGACGAAGAAGAAGAAGCGGATAGCGACTCCTCTCTTCTCGGAATTTGATTCCGTTACTTCGTTGGTTAGTTTTTCCATTATTTCTCTTAATCTTCTAGTTGTGCCTTCCGAGAATCTAGTAGTTCTCGTCGGCACAAAACTCGTGACTTTGTGAAGTCATCCCGAAGAGAACTCGGCGTGGACGCGAATAGAGGCGGAGCTTCCAAGGGACGCTACGGTTGGATCTCGTCCCTTACTTCGAGTTACGCGAGGTACTTGGTAAATTAGTTTACTTTTCCGCAAAGTTTCATTTTATGATTATGTCAACACACCATAAGATTGCATGCTAGATACGAAGTTAAAATAATTTAGGAAATTATTTTATGCAAACTCTTCCGCTGCACGTAAAAATTTTAAATTTTACGAACTCGTATCCTTGTCGACATGCACCCGGTCCCAACAGTGGTATCAGAGCCGGTTAGTGTTCGACTTAATCATATAATTATTTTGTGGAAAACTTTGTCATGATCTCAATTTCGGAAAAATTTTCCAATTATGGAAACTTTCAAATTATAATAAATTTTAGAATTAGGAATTTCAAAGTTTGGAAATCGTCATGAAATTTCGCAAACGTTTGAAATTTTCTAGTTTCTAAATTTTTATAATAATTGTGAAAATTTCTCATCTTTGGAAACTTTCCAATTTTGGAAATTTTTCTATTTTAGAAATTTTCCAGCTTTGGAAATATGTAAGTTTTCTTTGTACCAGAAACTTACAATTATTCTGAAAACCTATTTTCGAAATCTCGCAATTTTGGGCACTTTCTTTTAAGAAAGTCTAGACAAATTCATGGACAGTTAATTGACAATTAAATTTGAATTGGTTATTAAATTGACAACAAAATTCTTTATTTTGGATTGAGCCTCGGGGAGCCGTCCAATTTAAAGTTAGATGTTGTAATTTGATTTCCCAATTTTAATTGAAATTGTCATGTTTGATTTGGATTGAGCCTCGGGGAGCCGTCCAATTGGATTTACAACACTTTACTTTTCTTTGGGTATCTGAGCCTCGGGGAGCCACCCTTAGAAAATGATTTGTTGTAATTAATCAATCCAT
>JAGFNQ010001134.1:101818-141867 GCA_024364735.1 Boesenbergia rotunda
TATTAAGGAGAACTTTGGCCTAGAAAATCCATGTTTTCTCATTTAAATTGAGAAAACTAAGTACCAATGAGCTTTAAATGGGCTCCAAAAATGGATATTAATTAGGTAAAATTAATATAAATTAGGTAAAATTAATATAAATATAAAAGAATTTTATTTAGGAATATTGGCATAATTATGGGTGATTTTAGGGGGATTTTCAGAATTTAGGAAATAAAAATAATAAAATAAATGAAATAAAAATAAAATAAAAATAAAGGTGCATGAGCCAAGGATTAAACCTTGGACCTCTTGTACAACCATGTAAGCCTTAACCAACTCACCTAGCAAGGGATTTCTATGAGAAAATGAAGTGTATATAAGTTAAGATTAAGAAGAAGATGAAGAGTCATGGAGAGACTCTTCATTTACCTCTTTAATGGATGATAAATAGGGGGGTTTGGGAGTTTCATTCTCTCTTCTTTCAATTGCATTTCCTCCTCTCTTCCTCCCTCATTCTAGCCGACCACTCCTAGAGGATTTTCCCCTTGGAAAAAACTTCCACCAAGGTCTCATCTCCAAGATCTAAGGGGTCTTCCAAGGATACAAGGACAAGGGTGTTCAAGGGTCCAAAGATCTTACCATTTTCTTCTCTTCCAAGGTTTGAAAAATCAAGAAACCCAAGGTAAGACTCCCTCACCTGTGGTATAATAGTTCCCTATGATTTCCATGATTTTTAGCATGATATATTGGTTAGTTTTTGGATTTGATGTTGAAAAGAAACAAAACTAAGAACCTTAAGTTTAAGGGTTTTGGCCACCATGATTTACAGGTCTATAATTATGCCAAAAATCATGATAATGTTATTTAATGTTCCCTTATGATGTGTAGAGGTTAAGTATAATTTTTGGGAATTTTTGGAGTACCCTAGGACACCCTAGGGTTTCGGCCAACATGAAAGAACCAAAACTAAGAACCCTAAGTTTAAGGGTTTCGGCCACCATGATTTACAGGTCTATAATTATGCTAAAAATCATGATAATGTTATTTAATGTTCCCTTATGATGTGTAGAGGTTAAGTATAATTTTTGGGTATTTTTGGAGTACCCTAGGACACCCTAGGGTTTCGGCCAACATGAAAGAAACAAAACTAGGAACCCTAAGTTTAAGGGTTTCGGCCACCATGATTTACAGGTATATAATTATGCCAAAAATCTTGATAATGTTATTTAATGTTCCCTTATGATGTGTAGAGGTCAAGTATAATTTTTGGGAATTTTTGGACTACCCTAGGATACCCTAGGGTTTCGGCCAACATGAAGGAACCTAAGCAAGCACCCTAGGACACCCTAGGGTTTCGGCCGCCATGTTTAAGGGTCTAAAATGATGATAAAAATCCCAATCATGATGTTTAATGTACTCTCATGATGTCTAGAGGTTTAATATAATTTTTGGGAATTTTTGGGGTACCCTAGAGACCCCATATGTTTCGGCCAACCTCAAGGACCCAAGGGTTAGGGTTGAGCCTTTAACTTCAAGTATATGTTTATGTGTTGCCATGATAAGTATGATAAGTTTATGTTCAGGATATGAATGATTCCATGATAAGAATGATAGGGTTATGATCACGATAAAAATGATGCTATGATATGTTAGGTTCATGATATGAAAATGATGCCATGTTAAGTATGTTATGTTTATGTTTAAGAATGAGGATGATGCCATGTTTAAGAATGGAAATGATGCCATGTTTAAGAATGAAAATGATGCCATGTTAAGAATGAAAATGATGTCATGTCTAAGAATGAAAGTGAAGAATGAAGTTAAGGTTCATGCCTTTAAGGCATAATGATGATGTTAAGTATGATGAATGAATGAATATGCTATGAATGATGATGAATGAAAGATGATGCTTATGTCTTTAAGGCATAAATATGCTAAAACGGCACGGTCGATGGTCGACGGTACGACGGTCGTGAGGACCGGTAAATGGGCCGGTAGACGGGCCGAGCCGTAACAAGTGATGCTATGTTAAAGAGGCCATGAATGCCATATGAATGATGACACATGAAAAGTATTTTACTTTATGTATGAGCTTGTACCGGACCGAAGTATGGGTCCAAGGGATGGGCACCTTAAGAACGCCCCGGTGTTGGACTACCGAAGCTGTCCACGGTTCTGGCCCTACCGGAGCTGGGCAACAGGGATGGACACCTTAAGAACGCCTCGGTTTGGGGACTACCGACTATGTTGTCCTTACCCTAGTAGGTTGGGGCTCGCGACCTCGGACTTGCTAGGGATGCGCGCTATGATGTATGTATGTGGTACAAGCCGGGGACCCCAAATGATGTATGATGATTATGTTTAAGCATTTAAAAGTATGTTTTAAAAGTTAAGCATCCCTTATGTATATGCATTCCACTCATGCATCCATTCATGTTATGCATTATGCTGTGTTGATAAGATTTTATGCTTATGTTTCATGTTAAGAAGTATGCATGAGAATGAATGATCTATGCCATGATTATGTTAGGAAGAGGTTCATATGCTATGATAGGTTTTATGCCATGAATTATGCCATGCTTAGAATGTTCACTATGTTTATGATTTATGCCATGAATTATGCCATGCTTAGAATGCTCACTATGTTTATGAATTATGCCATGAATTATGCCATGCTTAGAATGTCTATGATGTTTATGTTTATGCCATGAATTATGTCATGCTTAGAATGTTCACTATGTTTATGATTTATGCCATGAATTATGTTCACTATGTTTATGAATTATGCCATGAATTATGTCATGCTTAGAATGTCTATGATGTTTATGTTTATGCCATGAATTATGCCATGCTTAGAATGTTTATGATGTTTATGTTTATGCCATGTATCATGCCATGCTTAGAATGTTACTATGATTATGTTCATGCCATGCTATGTATACGACAAGTGACGTAAGATGTTATGTTCTAAGTAGAGCACCAAGTATGTTAATGTTTTATGTGCTCATTATGAGATGATGAATGATGAATGGTTTTGTGAGTAGGAAAGAGTCTTACTAAACCTGTGTGCTTATAGTGTTATTTCCTTATACCGCAGATCATTCAAGGGGACAATGAAGGAAGCAGCAAGAGGGCAAGAACGCATGTGTGTCGTATTGACTTGGCCCAGGAAACTATATGTTTACTTATATGTTTGAATAATGACTTATGGAACCTTATGATATGATGTTATGTGAGACATGATATGATGCTTAAGTTCAAAGTTAATATGCTAAGGTTCCCATGTCAATAAGTTAAGAATGGTAACAGGGCATGTATAAGTTAAGTTATTCCGCTGCCTTATGATGTCTACATGCCCTAAGCATGTTAACGTAACGCCGCTTAGGAAAAAAAAAACCAGGCGTTACACCGAAGATGTTTGAACAGCCTACAAAGGATTCACCACTCCTTGCGAGGAGATGTATACCCAGGCCTATCGTCGGATTGTTACTCAAAGCCTCTGGCCAGAGCATATCATGTTTAGAGTGCGAGTCTCTTAAATACACGAGAGTAATTAGAAATCCAAAGGACGAGAAAGACACTATTTAGGCTAGGTGTGACGTAGTCAGTCTAGTGGGGACTCACACAAACAGACCATGTCCTGAACCAAGTGGGTATAAGGTGGTGAAGGGAATAGGGCACGATTCATTAGAGCTGCTGAAGGGTTTCAGAATTACTTCTGAGGTCAACCGTTGATCTTTCGATTAATTGAGGGTCATGATGTACTATTAGGTGCCACTCATGATCGTTCTATAATTAGTTGATTATAGACGATCAATATAAATCGAAAGCCTATTTAGTCATACGCACTACGAGTAATCCGAGGGATTTAAAATGAGTTGAAAATTGGATTTTCCGATCAAGTGAAATAAGTCGAATCTGAGTTAATCAGAGGCGCAACGGAAGCTAAAAATGGCTAAGTCTTTTGAAGGCTTATTGGGCGAATTAAATGAGTTTAATTCGTGATGGGATCGGCTTGGTTTGGCCGACCAAAGAGGGTGTCCACCCTCTTGGTTTGGCCGGCCATTAAAAGAGGAATAAACCAATTTAATTGGTTTAATTAATAAAATAAATCTAGCGCGATTTGTTTTATAAATTATGGATAAATAAATTGATATATAAAGAAATTTATATAAAGAGATTTATAAAGAAATTTGTAGTAAATTTATTCTTTTTATGAAAATTAAAATGAACCATGAATTGGTTTAATTTTAATTTATAAAATCAATTATGAATTGATTTATCCATGATAAGAAAATTTTATACAAATTTTATTCCATAATTAAAAGAGAGAAGTATTTGTTTTATTATAAAGTTAGTTATAATAAAACTTGGCTTAAACAGAATAATTCATAAGAGAATTTATAGGATAAATTTGTTATGAAAATTCTGTTAAGAGGGAGACTTGGCAAGGGAGAGGTTACTATATAAAGGAACCAAAGGCAAGCCTTGAATTCCAATCAATAGAGTAATCAAGAGATTAATTCTCTCCCTCTCTCTCTCTTATTCTCTTCCTCCCCTTCTCTTCCCCTAAGGGCCGGCGCCCCTTGTTCCTCTTAGGGTCGGCGCCCCAAGCTCCCATTAGGGCCGGCGCACCATCCACCCATCTAGGGTTGGCGTGAGCAACAACAACCAAGGAAGAGCTAAAGAAGAAGAAGAAGAAGCGGATCGCAACTCCTTCCTTCCCGGAATTTTGATTCCGTTTCTTGGTGGTTAGTTTCCTTTCTTCTCTCTTGATCTTTTAGTTGTGCCAATAGAGAATCTAATAGTTCTCGTCGGCACAAAACTCGTGACTTTGCGAAGTCATCCCGAAGAGAACTCGGCGTGGACGCGAATAGAGGTGAAGCTTCCAAGGGACGCTACGGTTGGATCTCGTCCCCTTACTTCGAGTTACGCGAGGTAATTAGTAAATTAGTTTACTTTTCCGCAAAGTTTTAATTTATGATCATGTCAACACATCATAAGGTTGCATGCTAGATACGTGGTTAAAGTAATTTGAGAAATTATTTTATGCTAATTCTTCCGCTGCACGTAAAAATTTAAAATTTTACGAACCCGTATCCTTGTCAACATGCACCCAAGTGTGCAGGAAAAGTTGGTGCAGAAAGCACCTGTGTTTTGATAATGGGTGCAGAAAGCACCCAAGTCGAACCTGTGTTTTGATAATGGCAAAAGGGTTCAAAAGTTAAGGTATAATGTTTATCTAACCTATTACTCAAGTGTGCAGGAAAAGTCCCAGCGAAGGAATGCCAGGATACAAAGCCCTAGCGAAGGACTGCTAGGCACCTGGCGAAGGAATGCCAGGATACAAAGCCCTAGCGAAGGACTGCTAGGCACCTGGCGAAGGAATGCCAGGATACAAAGACCTAGCGAAGGACTGCTAGGCACCAGGCGAAGGACAGCTTGGTACTGAAGACCTGGCGAAGGACAGCTAGACACCTGGCGAAGGACAGCTAGGCAAAAGTCCAACCGGAGGAGCCGGTTGGCATCAGGTAAATTCTCCCAAGAGGAGTAGGTGAGGACGCGTTCCCCGTCGAGGGAACAGTAGGCGTCGGTTCGATCTAGGGTTCCATTTTGGAGACCCAAAGTCAGAACCAAGACAGCTAAGGCTGTATAAAACTAACATATAATTGCTTTATGTTGTTTTGGACTAACCCTGGATGCAGGACCGAAGGAACGAGTGTCTACATCTCAGAGAGCCTCAAAGGAGTGAGGCAGCAGTTGACTAGGGCGCCCGGATTGTCCCGAGCGCCCCCAAGGTGAACACAAAACAGATGAAGCAAGAGCAGTGCCTCGACAGCTTATGGGCGGGACGCCCCCGTGCTCCCGGGCGTCCCTATGCGTCCCGGGCGCCCCCAAGTTCAAGCATACGAAGCAGAAGCCAACGAAGCCAACGGATAAGAGTTGACCCGGTCAACCCGGGCGCCCCCAGCGTCCCGGGCGCCCCCGTCAAAGCCTGATCCCGAGTTTGAAGGGATCAGAGCTGACCGAGAGGAACTTGGATTAGCTGACACGTGGGGGGCGCCCCCGACGTTCCGGGCGCCCCCAGGGGCTATAAAAGGACCCTCAAACCCAAGGCTTTCAACAATCAATTTTTCCAACGCATTCACGCTCTTCTGCTCTCGCGCTCTGCCCTGGAAACCTCCCGACTCGAGACTCAAGCGCCGACGACGTCCCACTGCTCCGAAAATCCAATCTACATCGGACGTCGGTAAAGAAAAGTTACTTTTAAGTTTACTGAACTAATTTTGTAATACAATCTTGTAAACTGTTTTTGCGAACATATAGAATTGCCCACAGAAAACGGTCAACGACCGTGGGCCTTGGAGTAGGAGCCGACCGCGACTCCGAACCAAGTAAAAAAACTTGGTGTTTGCGTGTGTTTGATTTAAATTTCCGTTGCGTAATTTCTCTAACTGTTAATCCGAACGTTTTACGATATTCACGCCCCCTCTATCGTTTCTCTCTATCCAACAAGTAGTAGAACCAATCTTTTGCTGCTCCAGTCAGGGAAAAGGAAAAAGCCCTCAGCTTGATATCTTCTTCTGAAATACCCTGAGGCTTTATGGTGGAGCAGACAACATGAAATTCATGCAGGTGTCTATTTGGATCTTCTCCAGATAATCCTTGAAATTTAGGCAGCAAGTGGATGTGTCCAGATCTAAGCTCAAAATCACCAGCCAACTCTGGGTAAGCAATGCTGGAATACTGAAATGTATCATCTGGTGCTGCGAGTTCCTTCATAGTCTTCTGGCGGTCTGCCATGATAATGCCTGAATGAGTGGGAAAAGTCTGAAGAGAAGGAATATCAATGGTCTCTGAAAGTATGCCTTGGTTCCTCCTTGCTCTGAAAGTTCTCTCAATTTCAGGATCAAATTCTTCAAGATCACCACCTGCAGACCTAGTCATAAAATCAAAAACAAATCGCAGTAAAAGTATATAGAAAGATGAAACAAGTAAAATCAATCACAAGATACAGCAGTAAGCACAAAAAAATGAATCAAGAAAGATATGAAATAAGCACACAAGCAAAAAATCAAACAACTCAACTAGTAGCCTCCCCGGCAACGACGCCAAAAGTTTTGATGAGCCCGAACTAGGTGTCACGAATGTGGGTCTCAAAATTTAGATATGTGTAAAGCTGGAAACCCTTTTTGCTAGCAAAGATGAAAACGTAGTAAAGGGGCCACAGGTCGTATTTTTCCTAGGGCTAGTTGAGGGTGTTTGATTCAAGCTCGAGTTTATGTGTCGTCGAATATTTTTGGGTTTCAAATATGATTTGGGTTTGGATTGCAATTAGAAATGAAAATGAAATGAAAAGCAAAGAAACTTAACTAAACGAATTCAAACTAGATAGCATCAACTAAGGAACTCAACTAATAGAAACTTAATGAACCAATGTAACTCAGCCGAAGTTGTAAAACAGATCTAATATCAAATGCAAAGCTATCTAAAAACAGTCTAATACAAAACCAATGCTGAAACCTCACTTGATACAAGCTGCAGGCAATTAAATCAAGACAACTTGATACCAAAATGAGAAAAAAAACTCATGTGCCAAAAATCTAAAACTAGATGCAGAGATTGTGACTGATCAGTTCAGAAATATTGAATGCAGGAATGAACATAGAATTACATAATGAACCGAATGTAGAGCAATCTATCAAGTTCACAAATCTGATGATCAAGGAAAATTCAGCAAACACTGTTTTCTGGATACACAATTTCAGAAACTAATAACTTGTTACGCATGGAAAGAACAGAATTCAGAACATCCGAATGCAAAGCCAGCTACTTAGTTCACTTAATACAAAGCTTCAAGAACTTATAAACCGAAACTTGCAGAATTGGAAGCTAAAACTTGCAGAAATAGCAACTGAAATTTTGCAGAAATAAGTTGATACACAGCATTAAGCTGATGTGCAAAGCAAAAACTGGAATTAATTGCAGAAATTGAATTCAAGTGCCTTATAAATGAGACAAGCTGCAAGATAAACTCAGAAGATAAAACTACTTCTAATTGATACACAATTCAGGATACTTAAGAGAAAAACTGATACGCATGGAAAAATTGATACGCAGAAGAAAATTGATGCGCAGCTAGCTAAGGACCAAATGCAGTAATGAAACTAATTGCGAAGCAACTAAGATGCAGTACAATTGTTCAATGAACAAACAACTTAACTAATCAACTTGCCGAATTGAAAACTAATTAATGCAAGGATAATTCAGAAATAATTTAAGCTTAACTGATACAAATCCAGAACTGTAAAGGAGTGCAGAAATCAAAACTTCAGCTAAAAACAGAAATACATAAAGAAAACTATCATCAATCCCTTCTCTTAGCTCAAGCTCCTTGCCGTCACACAAGGGTGAGCCTCGAACCCGTAAGCTCAACAAATCACTGGGAAAATTGTCTCTGCGAATCAATCCAACTCAATCTGCTCAAATCTGAAAAACCCCTTCGATTCCCTCAATCAGCTGTGTCTGATTGCGCTGAAGCTTGTGGATGATCCAAGCAATCCAGGGAACCCCTCTGAACTACTCAGGTGGATGAAAATGGTGCACAACCGATCTAAGGAAAGCAAACGGCAGAACTGAGGAAACCTCACTCAGCTTTGTTCTTGGGCAAAATTCGAGCTGAAAACTTCACGGAAAGATCTTCCTAGTGACCTAGAACTTGATATAATGAAGGAATTGAAGTGGGCACGCCTTCGGATGAAGAAAATTGGAAGAAGAATTGAAGAACAATCGAAGAAGATGAAGACAGCGGCGAAGACGCGACAAGCTGCAGTGTGGAGAATATTTGATTAAATACTTAGCAATGGACGGCTCAGATTTGCCTAACTCCATCCAACGGCTGGATCTCCTCGGATCTGAACCAAAACTTCCAGATGTTGATCAAGGGTCAGGATCTGCCTCGGGGTAGCTCGGATCTTCCAGATTTGCAATGGATGGCCCAGATCAACTTGATCTTTGAATGGACAGTCTAGAGCCCTCTGAGCTTGATCCAACGGTTGAATGTCTCTGATTTGGATGAAAATCTCAGATCTTGACCTCAGTGCTTGATCAGCCTTAACCCTATCTCGGATTGCCTCAGAGGTTCCCAGATGGCTCAGATCTAGCCGTTTTTGAATCGGATGACCCAGATTTGTCTGAAGCTTGATCACTAGATCCGGGTCCACTTCCGACTCAAATTTGACCCAGCATAACCTAGGTCCATGATCCTTCCATGCCTACAAAAATAGATCAATAATTTAGTGGCAAAATAATTCAAATGTATCGAGATTTACAATTAAGTCTAAAATAGCAGTAATTTCTAAAACCTAGCATAAATGCAAGATTAAGCAAGTAAAATATGGGTCAAACATGGATTTAATAACTTGTAATAATCAACAAAATAACACTTATCAAGGACTCCAAGGGTAAGCTGGGAAGTGGACTTCAAAGGGCACACGTAAAGGGTGGCATGGAGGCAAGTCGAGGACTTGCATGTGCATCCGAGGGACGACAGCCGGTGGAAGAGGACTTCAAGGGGCAAGAAAAAGGAGTGGACCTGAAGGCACGCGTGGAGGAGGGTCAAGAAAGTGAGTAGGAGTGTTGTTGTAAGCTGGGCAGTCGACTGGGGGTTGTCCAGTCGACTTCCAAAACTCACAGTAGGTTCTGGACCCTGGACCAGTCGACTGCCATTTTGACAGTCGACTGGTAAGTCACCAGAATTTGAACGTTGGGATGTCAACAGTCGAATCTTAGTGGTGGCAGTCGACTGCCCTGGGACCAGTCGACTGCCAGCGAGGGTTTTCAGCCCGAGTTCTATTTAAAGAGAACTTGGTTTGGGCTGAGACTCTTGACGAAACTCGCTTGGGTAAAGTGAGTTAGTAGTCTTTTGTGCCCAGATAGTGTCCGAGATATTGTGGCGAGGTTTCTCCACCCACAAGGAGCGACGAGGGCTAGCCGGAGGTTATCCGGGGAGTGATCCACCGACGGATTCTTGGATTAGTCACCCGACCAGGGTGGATACCAAGTAAATTTTTGTTGTTAGCATTGTTTATTTTACTTTGCATATTATTTCCGCTGCGCTAACGAATTTGTAGAGAAAGAAACGACAAAGTGCTATTCACCCCCCCCCCCCTCCAGCACACCAGAAACGATCCTACAGTTGGTATCGGAGCGAAGGACCGCTCTCGATTGGACTAACCGCCGAGGGAGCACATGCTAGAGGAGAAGAACAATGGAAGATAAATTAGGGAAAGACATCTACACTCCACCGCCCTACGATCATCAAGATTTTGACTTTTGGAGGGCAAGGATCGAGACTTGGTTCGGAATGGAGTGGGCATGTAGAATTGCGCTTGAAAAGCCCTTCGAGGTTCCAAAGGACAAGCACGAAAAGAAGCTTCGTCCTAGATATTAGAATCAAGAGCAACAAGATCATGCAAGGGCAAATAAGAAGGTAATTGATGTATTAATCAATATTTTGCCTACTAATGTGTTAAATGGTGTAGGGGAATATCAAAATGCACATGATCTATGGAGAAAGGTAGGAGAATTCCATGAAAACCCTACATGAGTTTACTTAGTGGAAGAACCCGAGAAAGTGAGCTTGATAGCCCAAGAGGAGGAAGAAGTAAGTGAAAGATCATCAACCTTCTCAAGAGAAGAAGAGGAAGTATCAAGTTTAAAAATTGAGGGGGAGGAGAAACCCTCATCAATACCAGAATAAGAGGAAGCATCCACTTCATCCAAGGTTGAAGAAGAAGTCAACCTAGCCTCCACCTCCACCAAAGCAAGTAAAAAAGACCACATTATATGCTTTGGGTGCAATGAAAAGGGGCACTATAAGGACAAGTGCCCAAAAGATAAAAAGGAGGTAAAATCTAAACCCATTTCAAGTTCCTTTAAATCTAACGGGGGTTGTAGGATTAGAGGAGCTCAAGAAAGGAAAAAGAAGATTAGATGCTTCACATGTGGGAAATTAGGGCACTACCACACCAAGTGCCCAAAGAAAAATGAAATCAAGAAAATGGAGCATCTAAGGAGATGGGAGAAGGAGGAAAGAAAGAAGAGAAGAAGCTCACAACAAGGAGGAACTACAAGAGTAAGGGAGGTAATTCCTAACCCTAGGTTAAAATGTAATTCAAATTCATATTCCTCTATGTATGATAAAAATAATGTTAATTATCCATCCATGCATGCTAGAATTCATGAAAAATGTTTAATGGTGAATAATTTTGGATTTAAATACAATGATAGGACTAGGAGTAACAAGGTAGATCAACACCCTAAGAAAAGCATGCCTCATGGTAAATTTAGGACCTTTTTACCTAAGGATCAATGCACTAATCCCAAGAAGGAAAGAAATGTGCCTAGAAAGGAGGGTAGGTCTAGGAATGTTCAAAGTGAGCCTATGGACTCTAAGGTTAAAGGTCTAGAAAGGGAAAATCAAGCCTTGAGTCACCAAGGGAGGTGGCTAGAAGGTGGCTAGAAGGGGGTTGGGATACCGATCTAAGAACTCCCATGCCAATGGAAAGAAATATGCTAGGGTAGCATATGACTATGGCAAGAAGGGGGAGTCCAAAAATGGCAAGGGGTGCCATTTAAAGGAAAAAGAAATGACTTAACCAAGGACAAGGTGTCTAAGGTTAAGAGGATTGAGTTTGTTGGCCAAGAGTCACCGAAGGTACACCGGTGTGACCTAGTTATGGTTGAGTCACTAAGGGAGGTGGCTAGAGCTAAGAGCTCAAGGGGGAGCTCTAGAAGCCCTTGGGATATATGGTGAATGGACCTTGGGAGAGGGTGCTCCTAGAGGTCTAGATGGACCATGGAGTGTGCCAAAAGAATTGGAGACGGACTTGAGTCTCAATTCTTGGGATTTGGCACGTTAGAGTTATGTTTCATGCATGAAAATATGACATTGAGGTCATATAGCATGTAAGTTGGTTTTTGATGATTAATTGCCATGTAAATCAATGCTAGGGACACATTGTGGGTTGGCATGGGCAAAGACATCAAGAGGAAACCAAAACTAGGACTTTAGGTCAAGGTTTGATTGAAGTTTTTAGCTAGTTTTGAGATTTATGTCAAACTTAGGAATGGTGATAGATACATTTTGGAATGTATTTTTCCCAAGTAGATATGGGTACCACAAATCACTCCACAAAATTTGAGAATTTTTGAAGATTTGTGAAATTTTTGGCGCATTTCTGAATTTCGTTAGAAATGCTGAAATTTCAGACTTTCAGAGTATCAGTCGACTGCCATTTTGGTAGTCGACTGGTCAGGGCTGATGTTTGTATCAGCAGCTAGGTTGGTGTCCAAATGATGCAAAACAAGTATGTCGGGGGCTAGTACACATTGTTTATGGCCATTAGGGACTAAAAGAACCAATGATTGGGCTATTGTTGGGTTCTTTTGATGTTAGGAAAAGGGGGAGAAGTGTTGGGTTTAATTTGGGAAACCAAACATACATTTGCAAGAAACCCTAGGTTTAGGGGGAGTTGAGATTAAGGGGGAGCATGGTGAAGGACCGGTGCCATCGATAGAGGGGGTGAATATCAATCGCTCAAAATCTTTTGCGGAACCTCGTAGAAAACTCGAATCGTTCTAGACTTAAGATATTAGTAGCAGCGGAAAATAAATAGAACGAAGAAAAACAAAGTAGAGGACACAGCGGATTTTTACTTGATTCCCGACCCCCCAGGGTCAGTACATCCAAGGCCTATGCACGGGAACGCCCGTCCACTATTGGTCTCCTTTCCGGACTTTCCGGAGGCGGAGAAACCCGACTTACAGTGCAATATTACAATCAAAATATAATGAAAACTAATTGCAGTATAATTAAAGCAAACCGAATAAAACAAGTTTGAAGCTCGGCCGATCTGGACCTCCGAAGTGCCGCACACTTCCTCTTGGAGCCTCCCGGTCGTAGAGCCTCATTTCTAGCGTGTTGCCGTCGGTCAGAATGCTTGGAATGGTTCTTGGAAGTCGTGTCTGAAGCAGAGGGGTCGAAGCCCCTTATATAGGCCTCCTGGGGGCGCCCCGGACGCTGGGGGCGTCCCGGAAGACTCAGTCACCCCTTATCCTTGCGCCTACTTCGCCACAGGTGATAAGTTCTTTGACCAGGGTGCCCCGAACATCCCGGGCGCCCTCCTGAGCGCTTATCTGCATTTCGAACATGAAACAGCACAAGCAGGTTCGAACCCGGGCGCCCCGGACGCTCCGGGCGCCCCGGTTAGGGCCTTCAGCAGCTTACACCCTCTTTCACTCTTGGTACCTGCAAGATACATAACCACATAGCACATATACATATAATTTTAGTCTTAAGGACTTGGTTCGGACTTCGGATCTCCATGAAACCCTAGGTCAAACCTGCACAAGTTCCCATTCCCGAGAACTCGCCCTTCACCTACTCCTTTCAGGAGACGGTTGCCACTCAGCCCTTCGGGTGGACTTTTACTTAGCTTCCAATTACTCCGGATCTCGAGACGCTCGAACCCTGACCCGTCTCTACTCCTGTCCTTAGTCATCGCTCAGCTAAGTTGTTCAGTCCCTTGGACCAAGACTTCATTACCTAGCAGCCCTTCGCTAGGTGCTTAGCAGTCCTTCGCCAGGTCTTCATTCCCTAGCAACCCTTCGTTAGGTGCCTAGCAGCCCTTCGCTAGGTCTTAAGGTTCCGTTACCTAGCTGTCTGTTCAATAGATCACTGACTTAAGTGTATTGTCAAACATTAAAACACTTCAAGAGGAACATCATTGATGCAACTTGCACCAACACATGGTTACTCCATTCTTGGCGTAAGGGGAACCTTGGAGAGGTTCTTAAAAAACCTTTGTAAGTCCAATGGAGGGGGAGCTTTGGAGAAGCTTTAAAAATCCTGTTTTGGTGAAAATTCCTAACTTAGAGGGTTAGGTGTGGGGAGCCTTAGGATAGGTTTTAAAAAGCCCGTTTCGGAAAATTCCTAACCTGGAGGGTTAGGTGTAGGATGCCTTGGGGTAGGATCTATGTATGCATTGCATATGCATTTATTTAGCATTATTCTTGCTATCTATTACTCTTTGTTTTCCCTAACTTAAACGTATTGCCAAACATCAAAAAGGGAAAGATTGTTAAGGCAATCTGTGATCCGGAGTGATCATGTGTTTTGATGTTTGGGCAAAGGGTTTAAGTTAGGCTTTCTCTTGTGTACTAATATGTGTATGTGAGTGTGCATGTTGTACAAGTTTACACATATTGACTTGGCTGAACGGCTTCGGTATGGTGAAGGGTTGCATGGAGACAAGCTGGAGGCTTTTGTGCACCCGAGGGACCTGATATAGCAGGGATGATGAGCCGAGGGGCGCGGACTTCGAGGCGTACGTGAAGGATGGCATGGAGACAAGCTGGAGGCTTGTGTGCATCCGAGGGGTGAGGGCCGAAGATGAAGAAGGCGCGAAGGCAATAGTCAAGGCTGCTGGTGAAGAGTCAGCTGAGGCAAGGGACAAGAGCCGAGGGAGGAGGACTCCAAGGGCAAGCCGGGAAGTGGACTTCAAAGGGCACACGTGAAGGGTGGCATGGAGGCAAGTCGAGGACTTGCATGCGCATCCAAGGGATGACAGCCGGTGGAAGAGGACTTCAAGGGGCAAGCAAAAGGAGTGGACCTGAAAGCACGCGTGGAGGAGGGTCAAGAGAGTGAGTAGGAGTGTTGTTGTAAGCTGGGCAGTCGACTGGGGGTTGTCCAGTCGACTGCCAAAACTCACAGTAGGTTCTGGACCCTGGACCAGTCGACTGCCATTTTGGCAGTCGACTGGTAAGTCACTAGAATTCGAATGTTGGGATGTCAACAGTCGAATCTGAGTGGTGGCAGTCGACTGCCCTGGGACCAGTCGACTGCCAGCAAGGGTTTTCAGCCCGAGTTCTATTTAAAGAGAACTTGGTTTGGGCTGAGACTCTTGACGAAACTCGCTTGGGTAAAGTGAGTTAGTAGTCTTTTCTGCCCAGATAGTGTTCGAGATATTGTGGCGAGGTTTCTCCACCCACAAGGAGCGACGAGGGCTAGCCGGAGGTTATCCGGGGAGTGATCCATCGACGGATTCTTGGATTAGTCACCCGACCGGGGTGGATACCAAGTAAATTTTTGTTGTTAGCATTATTTATTTTACTTTGCATATTATTTCCGCTGCGCTAACGAATTTGTAGAGAAAGAAACGACAAAGTGCTATTCATCCCCCTCTAGCACACCAGGAACGATCCTACATGAACTAGGGTCACTTTCAATTGATGTAGAAGCCATTTCGGGGCTGTTTTGAGATGGAAAATAAGTTACTGAAAATTTTCAGAAAAATCAACCATTTGAACATTTAGACTTGAAACAATTTCCCCACTCCTCAAAGTTATCGCACAATCATTCCCCTTAGGATTAGGAGTAGCTTGAAAAGGTAATTGTCCCGATCCTTGGACTTGCATTTGATTCATTCCACTAGCTAGTTGTTCAATGTGTCTTTCAATGTCTTGAAGAGTGGAATCATTCTTTTGTTATTCTTGTTGTAGTAAAATTTGCTGTTGTTGTATGATTTGTTGCATAATCTCCTCAAGCATTTGTTATTGTTGATCGACCCCACTAGAATCCTCAAAGTCTTCTTGAGTGGTATGGAACTCTTGTTGGTCTTGAAATGTAGCATAAGATTGCTAAAAATTATAAGTAAGCTGTGAACTCTGAAAATGAAGTTGTTAGGGCTGATCAAATGAGCAACTGGATTGTTGAAATAGCTGGAAATTAGTTTGATAAAAAGGATGATGCTGCTGGAAATTATAGCTCTGAAAATTTTGAATTTGAGGCTGGAATTGTTGATTGAATTGCTAAAATTGTTGGGGTTGAAAATTCTGATTTCCAAGCTAAAAATTCTACTGGTATGGTTGGAAGATTGCTGTGAAGGTTGAAACCCTTGCTGATCATAATGAAATTATTGTTGAAAATCTTGGAAACTATGCTGAAACTGTTGTTGTGGCTGATTCAGAGGTTGGATTTGCTGAAATTGTTGATTTAGTTGCTGAAAATGTTGATAAGGCTGTTGAAATGGTTGAAAAGGCTAATTACCTTGCTGAAATTGTGAATAGGGATAATTCTGAAAATGCTGTTGAAAATTCTGAAAATACTGATGTTCTGCCATGGGATTGCTTGAATGAGTAGAAAAATTTTCAATAGCTTCTGAAACTCTTCCTTGATCTTTTTCTAGCTCTGAATGTTCTCTCTATCTCAAGATCAAACTCCACAATTTCACCACCTGCAGTCCTGGTCATAAATCAAACAAAAATGGCAGCAAATGTATATAGAAAGATTAAGCAAATGAAATAGAATCAAAGAATATGAAAATAAACACAAGCTCAAATTAAACAAACTCAACTAGTATTCTCCGGCAACGGCGCCAAAAATTTGATGGACCCAATATCAAGTGTCACAAATGAGTCTCAAATTTAGATATTTATAAGTTGAAAACCCTTAGCTAACAAAGTTAAAATGTAGTATAGGGGCCTCAAGTCGTATTTTTCCAAGGACTAGTTAAGAGTGTTTAACTTAAACTTGAAATTATTATCGTTTGAAGATTTGAGTTTTCTAGTAAAATGGGGGTTTTTGCGATAAGGAAATAACAATATGAAATAGAGTGAACTTAGCTAAAGCATGGAACGAATTAGGAAATTGCAAAAACTACACTTAACCTATTTGACAACTGAGCAATTAAAACCAAACTATAGAATTGAAATTTAAGAGCTAATTGCAGGGAACTAATTGCAGAGAACTAAACTTGAATGCAGGTAATTAATTGCAGAAATATGAAAGCTAGAACAAAACCATTGCTTAAGAAACTTGGCTTAAAGTGTAGAGGAAAAAATCTAAAACAACTTGAAGAAATAAGAGCTCAAAACCAAAATTATCCTAAATTTGAACATCAACCAATTCATTATCAAGACTTCCCTTTGCCGTCACACAAAGGATGCTCTAGAAATCCTCTAAACTCAAAAACCAATGAAGGAACACTCCCTAGATCAGTCTGCTGCTAATTGGTGTGAACTGCTCTTCCTGATCAATCACGGGACCGATCAGGAGTGACTCTGTCTGATCGCAGTGAACGATCAGAAACTGAAATCATCCGCGATCTCCTCCTTCTTGATACGCCGAGTATCGATCTCGCTCAAACACCCTTAGATTACTTCGGAGAACCCCTCTAAAGCACTGATTGCATCAGCTCGATGAAGACAACAACGATCACTGGAATCAATCATTGGACAGAGCTCCGGCGAAACCTCACCGAGCTCCTTCAGCTGAGAAATCGGTTAACAAACTGAACAAAAGAACTACCTCAATGATCCAAAACCTTGAAAACAGACAAATTTGATGTTGGCCGCACGATCAGAGAAGAAAACTAGGAACAAAACGATGATGAACAGATGCAAAAACTGAAGACTTATACTTTGACATCTTAAGCAAAGCATCTCCAAGGAGGTGTGGACCCAGGATGGTTGGGTATAAGCCGAAGTGCCCGAAGATGCTTGAACAACCTACAAAGGATTCACCACTCCTTGCGAGGAGATGTATACCCAAGGCCTATCGTCGGATTGTTACTCGAAGCCTTTGGCCAGAGCATGACATGTTCAGAGTATGAATCTCTTAGATACATGAGAGTAATTAGAATTCGTAGGACGAGAAAACGTTACTTGGGCTAGGTGTGACATAGTCAGCCTAGTGGGGACTGACACACATAGACCATATCCTGAACCAAGTGGGTATAAGATGGTGAAGGGAATGGGGCACGATTCATTAAAGCTGCTGAAGGGTTTCAGAATAGTTTCTGAGGTCAACCGTTGATCTTTCGATTAATTGGGGATCATGATGTACTACTAGGTGCCACTCATGATCGTTCTATAATTGGTTAATTATAGACGACCAACATAAATCGAAAGCCTATTTAGTCACACGCACTACGAGTAATCCGAGGGATTTAAAACGAGTTGAAAATTGGATTTTCCAATCAAGAGAGATTAGGTTTGGTTGAGCCAAACGACAAGTCAAATCTGAATTTTTCAGAGACGCATCGGAAGCGTAAAATGGCTAAGTCTTTTGAAGACTTAATAGATAAATTAAATGAGTTTAATTCATTGGAGCGTGGCCTGGATAGGCCGGCCAAAGAGGGTCCCCACCCTCTTTGCTTGGCCGGCCACAACAAAGGGAGGGAACCAACTTGTTTGGTTCAATTTATAAAATAAATCAAGTGTGGTTTGTTTTATAAAATTATGGATGATATAAATTTTTTATATAAACCAAGGTTTGGTTTATTTTTCATGAAAATTAAAATGAACCATGGATT
The DNA here is from genome assembly GCA_024364735.1 of Boesenbergia rotunda. NCBI lineage: Eukaryota > Viridiplantae > Streptophyta > Magnoliopsida > Zingiberales > Zingiberaceae > Boesenbergia > Boesenbergia rotunda. The sequence goes on from JAGFNQ010001134.1 coordinate 120,178, forward strand.
GGTTTATTTTATTTTATAAAATCAATCATGGATTGATTTATCTTGATAAAGAAATTTATACAAAGAAATTTATATAAAATTTATTTTTCATGAAAATTAAAATGAACCATGGATTCGTTTATTTTATTTTATAAAATCAATCATAGATTGATTTACCATAATAAAGAAATTTATATAAGAAAATTTATATAAAAAAATTTATTTTTCATGGAAATTAAAATGAACCATGGATTGATTTATTTTATTTTATAAAATCAATCATGGATTGATTTACCATGATAAAGAAATTTATATGAAGAAATTTATATGATAAATTTCTTATGAAAATTTATTCCATAAGAAAAAAGAGACTTGGTTGATTTTTATAATGAATTAAAATATGATTTTAACCATGATATAAAATCAAGACTTGGCATGATGGAATAAGTCATAGAAAATTTATATGATAAATTTCTTATGAAAATTTATTCCATAAGAAAAAAGAGACTTGACGGTTGAGAGGCCACTATATAAAGGACCCAAGGCAAGGCTTGGAGATCATTCGAAATAATCGAAGTATTCTTGCCTGGGCTCCCTCCCTCTCCTCCCTTATTCCTCTTGCCCGGCTCTCTCCCTCTTCTCCCTTCTTCTTGCCGTGAGCACAAGGAGAAGCACCGAGGCGACGAAGTTCTTCCGTTGGGACGATCTTCCTCTCCGGCCATCATCACCTTGGGATTGGGCGCAAGTCATCTTCCTCCTTCTCGTCGGAATTGTGATTCCGACCAACCTTGGTGGTGAGTTTTTCCGATGTGATTACTTCTCTCTTGGTTTTTCTTGTCGCGTTCTCGGAGAATCTAGTAGTTCTCGAGAACACGAAACTCGTGGCTTTGCGAAGTCATCCCGAAGATACTCGGCGTGGACGCGAATAGAGGCGAAGCTTCCAAGGGACGCTTACGGTTAGATCTCGTCCCTTTCTTCGAGTTACGCGAGGTAATAAGTAAATTAGTTTACGTTTCTGCAAAATTTTAAATATATGATTATGTCTACACAAGATAAGGTTGCATGCTTAGATGTGTGGTTAAATAATTTATGAAATTATTTATGCTAAACCTTCCGCTGCACGTAATTAATTTTAAAATTACGAACCCGGCCGCATCCATGTCAACATGCACCCGGTCCCAACAGTTAGAGGCAACCTATGGGGAAAATACCGATAGCTAGTAAAAGGATGTGGAGATGAAATAAAGAGCGCACTCAAGATATTTACTACCAGTAAGGATTGATGTAGCATGCCCAGGTAGTGGGCTGATCCAGCTACCCACCACGATAGAACGGGAGTCCCCTCAGCAAGAGGCTCGGACTGGCCGGGGATGTCACTGGGGTGAGGAACATCTCCTTCTGAACTTGAAGCGCTCGGCGACACCTCAGTAGTGACCCCCTTTATGAGGATGGACTGAGAACTGGTGGTCGCTTTCTTCTTCGCCTGGGGAGCCTTCCAATGAGAGCGGGGGCAGCCCCGTGGACACCTCTTTTCCGCGAGGAACGGCTGGAAGGTCGGCCGGAGGTGGCATCGGTGACGGGAAGAGACGTAGCAATGACGGGGGAGGGAGATCCTGCCCTGACGATCGGGGACCGGGTGTTGGATCGAGAGAGACAATAGAGGGGGGGTGAATATCGTAAAACATTCGGATTAAAGTTAGAGCAATTACGCAGCGGAAATTTAAATCAAACACACGCAAACACCAAGTTTTTTTCTTGGTTCGGAGTCGCGGTCGGCTCCTACTCCAAGGCCCACGGACGTTGACCGTTTACTATGGGCAATTCTATATGTGCGCAAAACAGTTTACAGAGAGATATTACAAAAGTAGTATAGTAAACTTAACAATAGCTCTTCGTTACTGACGTCTGGTGTAGATTATATTTTTGGAGTGGAGGGACATCGTCGACGCTTGTATCTCAAGTTGGGAGGTTTCCGGAGAAGAGCGCGGGAGCAGAAGAGCGTAGGAGCGTTGGAAGAATTGTTTGCTGAAGTCTTGGGGTCGAGGGCCTATTTATAGCCCCTGGGGGCGCCCGGAACGTCGGGGGCGCCCCCCCCCCCCCCACGTGTCAGCCGATCCGAGTTCTTCTCGGTCAGCTCTGATCCCTTAAAACTTGGGATCAGGCTTTGACGGGGGCGCTCGGGACGCTGGGGGCGCCCGGGTTGACCGGGTCGACTCTTATCCATTGGCTTCGCTGGAGTCTGCTTCGATTGCTTGACCTGGGGGCGCCCGGACCATCTGGGGCGCCCAGGAGCAGGGGGCGCCCGGGAGCACGGGGGCGCCCTGCCCAGTAAGCTGTTGAAGCGTTTACTTGCTCTGCTTCTTTTGTGTTAACCTTGGGGGCGCCCGGGACACTCCGGGCTCCCTACTCAGCTGCTGCCTCACTCCTTTGAGGCTCTCTGAGCTGCAGACACTCGTTCCTTCGGTCCTGCATCCAGGGTAAGTCTAAAACAACACAGAGCAATAATATATTGATTTTTATACAGCTTTAGCTGTCTTGGTTCTGACATTGGGCCTCCAAAATGGAGCCCTAGGTCGAACCGACGCCTACTGTTCCCTTGACAGGGAACGCGTCCTCACCTACTCCTCTCAGGAGAATTTACCTGATGCCAATCGGCTCCTCCGGTTGGACTTTTGCCCAGCTTTCCTTCGCCAAGAGCCTAGCTGTCCTTCGCTAGGTCTTCAGTACCAAGCTGTCCTTCGCCTGGTGCCTAGCAGTCCTTCGCCAGGTCTTCAATACCAAGCTGTCCTTCGCCTGGTGCTTAGCAGTCCTTCGCTAGGTCTTTGTATCCTGGCATTCCTTCGCCAGGTGCCTAGCAGTCCTTTGCTAGAGTTTTGTATCCTGGCATTCCTTCGCCAGGTGCCTAGCGGTCCTTCGCTAGGACTTTTCTTGCACACTTGAGTAACATGTTAGATAAACATTATACCTTAACTTTTGAACCCTTTTACCATTATCAAAACACAGGTTTGACTTGGGTGCTTTCTGCACCAACAATCTCCCCCTTTTTGATTTATGCAACCCTGGTTCAAAAAGTTAAGGTAATCAAAACAAGTAAAATGAAATTTTGTTCCCTCCCCCTGGAAGAAATCTTCCCCTAGATTTTTCAAAAGCTCGTGGAGTTTTTGAAAATAAATTCTAAGTCTAAAGTTGGATTTACTTAGAGTAATTTTCAACAGACACTATATTTTCCAAAATAATTTATACTTTAAGTTTAAATACTTAGACAAATTTGAAAACTTAAGTTTAAAAAAGATTTTGAAAACTTAAGTTTAAGAAAGATTTTGAAAACTTAAGTTTAAAGTGCTTAGAGGAATTTTGAAAATTTCAGTTCGAGTACTTAGAAAAATTTGAAAATTTCAGTTCAAAGTACTTGAAATTTTTTTGAGAATTTTAGTTCAAAGTACTTTAAAAAATTTTCAGAATTTTAGTTCAAAGTACTTAAAAAATTTGAAAGTTTCAGTTCTAAGTATTTAGAAAAGTTTTGAAAATTTCATTTCAAAGTACTTAGAAAAATTTTGAGTATTTAAGGAAGTTTGAAAACTTAAGTACCTAGGGAATTTTGAAAACTTAAGTACTTTTTGAATATAGAGAAAACCTTAGTACTTTTGAAAAATGAATTAAGTACTTTTTGAATGTAGAGTTTGAAATTTAGGATTTAGAGAAAAAATTTTAAACTCTCCTTTCCTATCTGAAAAAAATTTTAAACTCTCCTTTCCTATCTCTCCCCCTTTGCCATATATCAAAAACAAAGAAGTATAGCAGAAACAGGATAATAACATAAAAGAAACTTGCATAATTCGCTGTATTGAACCAGTTCAGGATATGAATTAAACCAAATCAGTTTCAATTTTCTCTTTTAGGGTCCTGTTTAACCCAATTAGCTACTTACTAACTGTTATTAAACAGTAGTTTTCGCTAGGGTTAGTCAAGTTAAGTGTTCTGTTCAAGTTAGATTTTCTAAACTTGACACTTAACTTGATTACTGTACAAGTTGTATTTAGTGCCCCAATTACTGCAGATGCACTGACTTAAAGCATCTTGAATTAAGGCAAAGACCTAAGCATCTCAACCCTTTCTAGGTTATCAATCAAAAGTACCCTAAGGTGCTTGTGAGATGCTGACTTCTAACTCTATAGGTGCATGCAGTTCTAGGGTTAGGACCTAGGCTAAGTCCATTTGTGAAAAAGCCCTAGTTTTGAAATGGGGGTAGTTTTGAAAATAAAACTATGTCGAAAGATATTTTAAAACTTTTCAAAACTAAATAAAAGCTGATTTTGAAAGGATTTAAAAACTACTTTTGAAAACTAATTTTGAAATGAGTAATGTAGTAAGAAAACCAACAGTAGACTGAACCTATTCTACCAAGCATAATCCTAACTGCCTTCTTAGTGAGCTGAACTCAGATTCAGGTAGGGGTTTGGTGAATATGTCAGGTAAGTTAGATTTAGAGTCTACATGCTTAAGGACTATCTCACCCCTGGCTACATGATCTCTTACAAAGTGGTGTTTAACTTCTATGTGTTTAGTTCTAGAATGTTGGATGGGATTCTTGGTTAGATTGATTGAGCTTATGTTGTCAATGAAAACCTGAGTTTGGGTGTAGTTGAGCTGGAAGTCCTTAAGAGTGTGCATCATCCATAAAAGTTGTGCTACACATTCTCCTAAGGCAACATATTCAGCTTCAGTTCTGGATAGGGCTACACAGTGTTATTTTCTGCTGCACCAACTTACTAGACTATTTCCTAATAGTTGGCAGCTTCCACTTGTGCTCTTTCTATCTAATTTACAACCAGCATAGTCAGAATCCGAGTATCCTGACAAATCAAAGGTTGAGGTCCTAGGATACCAAATCCCTACATTTAGGGTGCCCTTAACATATCTTAGTATTCTTTTTAGGGCTGCTAAGTGCGTTTCCTTAGCACAGGTTTGGTATCTAGCGCACATCCCTACAGCAAAAAGAATATCAGGTCTGCTGGCTGTAAGGTACAGTAGACTTCCTATCATACTTCTATAGTGTTTAAGGTCTACTGGTTTGCCATCAGGGTCACTATCTATTTTTATATTAGTGGCTATGGGGGTACTTATGCTTTTAGAGTTATCCATTTTAAATTTCTTTATTAACTCTTTAGCCTATTTGGACTGATGGACATAGTTTCCATCTCTAGTTTGTTTGATTTGTAACCTTAGGAAAAAGTTAAGCTCACCAACTAAGCTCATTTCAAATTCATTTTCCATTATTTTAACAAATTCTTTTAGAAAGTTTGAGTTGGTGGACCCAAAGATTATATCATCTACGTAGATTTGGACAATAAATATATCTTTTCCTAAGGTCTTAATAAATAGAGTTGAGTTAATTTGACCTTGTTTAAATTCTTTTGAAGTTAGGTAGGTTGACAGACGTTCATACCAGGCCCTAGGTACTTGTTTTAGTCCATAAAGTGCTTTAGTAAGTTTGTAAACATGGTCAGGTCTTTCTAAGTCTTCAAACCCAGGGGGTTGTCCTACATAAACTTCTTCTTTAATGAATCCATTTAAAAAGGCTGACTTTACATCCATTTGGTATAGCTTAAATCCTTTATGGGATGCAAAGGCTAATAACATCCTAATGGACTCAAGTCTAGCTACTGGGGCATATGTTTCGTCATAATCTAACCCTTCTACTTGGCTGAATCCCTTCGCTACTAAGCGGGCTTTGTTTCTGACTATTTCTCCTTGATCATTTAGCTTATTCCTAAAGACCCACTTAGTGTCAATGAGGGATTTGACTTCAGGTTTAGGTACTAGTTCCCAGACTTGGTTCCTCTCAAATTGGGCTAATTCTTCTTGCATAGCTATGATCCAATCAGGATCTGGTAGGGCTTCATCTATAGTCTTAGGTTCTATTTTTGAAATCATTGCTATTTGACTAAGGTTTCTATAGGAGGATCTAGTCCTAACTCCTAGAGTTGGATCACCCATAATTTGATTGGTTGGGTGACTTAGTCTGGGTTTCTTGTTTTTTCTAGAACTTGGTTCAGCCTCAGGTTCGGCTGGTCAGTTTGGTTCACTATTTGATTCAACTCTTTGAGCTGGTTCAATTATTGGTTCAACAATTGGTTCATTTGACTCACTAGTTGGTTTAATAGTTAGTTCGTTTATAGGTTCAATTAAGGATTCATCAATTTGTTGATTATCTTCTTGATCAGTGTTTGATGAAGTTAGATTTGGATTTGAGTTAATTTCTTCTTCAAATATTAGATTGGTTGTTTCTTCGATTTTCTTGGTTTGATTGTTGTAAACCCTATAGGCTCTACTTGTTGTTGAATATCCTAGGAAGATGCCTGGGGTTGACTTAGACTGGAATTTTCCTAAGTAGTCTTTGGTGTTTAGGATATGGACTTTGCATCCAAAGACCCTTAAGTAGTGTAGATTTGGAAGCCTATGGTAATATAGTTCATAGGGTGTTTTGTTGTGTCGCTTGTTAATCAGGACCCTATTTTGGATGTAGCAAGCCGTACTAATTACTTCTGCCCAATATTGGTTTGCTAAGTTAAATTCATTGAGCATAGCCCTAGCGGCTTCCTGTAGTGTTCTATTCCTTCTTTCGACTATCCCATTTTGCTGGGGGGTTCTAGGACACGAAAATTCATGTATGTATCCATTTACCTTACAGAATTCCTCAAACCGTTGATTTTCAAATTCTCCCCCGTGGTCACTCCTAAGCCTTTTGATTTTAGTATCGTTTTGATTTTCAATTAACTTACAGAATTCATTAAGTAGGTTTAGGGTTTCATCTTTGGTCTTTAGAAACCTAACCCAGGTAAACCTAGAGTAATCATCAACTATTACTAAGCAGTACCGGTTTTCGCTTAGTGACTTGGCTCCATGCGAATCAAATAGGTCAAGGTGCAGGAGCTCAAGTATGGTTTGAGTTAGATCAGATTGAATTAGTTTGTGATTAGATCTGGTTTATTTACCTTGATTGCATGATTTACATATTAAGTTTTCATGATTTTTAATCTTGGGAATACCTTTAATTAGGCCAAGTTGGGTGATTTTTGAAATAACTCTTAGGTTAGTGTAACCTAGTCTCATATGCCAAAGGTTTGATTGTTCTAACTGAGTTAACATGCATTTTGGTACTAGGAGAAGGTTTATAGTGTAAACATTATTTTTCCTAGTGCCCTTAAGCATGATTTCTGAGTCCTGCAAGTTTCTAATCAGGTAGTTAAAATTGTTGAAGGTAACTATATAACCAGAATCACATAACTGACTTATGCTAAGTAGGTTAAATTTGAAATTTTCAACCAAAAGGACTTTCTTAATAACAAAGTTAGATTTAAGTTCAATATTACCTGACCCAATTACCTTGAGTGTAGCATTGTTGCCAAATGCCACTGAGCCTAGGTTCGTGAACTTGAGTTTGGTGAATTTCAATTTGTCTCCAGTCATGTGTCTAGAGCAACCGCTATCCAACATCCATTGGTCCAAATCTTTATGTTCCTACACATAAAGAGTTTTGTTGATTTGGATCCAATTAGAATCAGGAATAGCCTAAATTGATTTTCACAGCCTAGTCTGTCTCACCCAAATCTAGAGTTATCAATCACGTTAGCCTTACAGGTTTGTGAGACAGGTTTGGGTAAGTAATATTATTTTTAAAAAGAATTATAATTAATTTTGAAAAACTTGAATTAAATTTGAAATCAATTAAATTTATTTTGAGAGGAATGTTTGAATCTATAACTAACTGAAAATTTGTGTTAGACTCGAATTTGACAGAGACTAATTTGAATTTGAATTTCAAAGATTGGCTTCCAGGTCTTGGCGAGGCATTATGCCGTCTTTTGTCGTAGTCTTATTGGATCATCAACCCTTTCCTTGACAAAGTCTTTCAGTGAAATTTCATTTTCAAAATTAATCTTTGAAAAATTCTGGTCTAACTAGTTTGGGTCTTGGATCGGTAGCTTCGGCTAGTTTCACCAGTCTAAAGAGACCAAGTAAAGAATACTTGACCTTATTAGAATTGGTTTCCCTAACGTACTATCATCTCACCGTCACCCAATACTATGTTGTTCAAATTTTAATTAAGTGGGTTCAGTCCTTAAACTAACCATTTCTAAGTCTAAGCATGATAAATTGCAGAAATTAAATAAACAATCAAACATGCAAATTACATTCAAGAATTGAATTTTATCTAACAATAAATATTGTTTTTAGTTTGGCTCCCCCGGGACTAAAGCCACGATAATGGTTTGGCAAGATGTGAATCTTGTCCTTGGGGATCCAATACTGATTTGATCCAGTTTGTTTGTTCAGGTACAGTTTGGGTACCCATGCCTGAACTTTATTTCTGGACTGATTCAGTACAGCAAAGTAGGATCTTTGTCTAGATTTGGTTCTGTAGCCTAGTCCGGATCGATTTAGAACCGATTTCTGTTTTCGAAGAATCATATCAAGACCCTTGGAACCAGAAGTAAATCGTTCTAAAGCTGATCTAAGATCCTTAACCTGAGTTTTCAGGGAGGAGTTCTCTTTTTCAAGTTTTTCAACTTGAGTGGAGGTTCCTTCTTGAACCTTCTCAGTTAAGGGTCTAGAGTCAGCTTTGTTGGTGCAGGAAGCACCAGATCGAACCTTGTTTTGATATTGGCAAAGGATTCAAAGTTAAGGGTTGTTTGGTATCTAACAATGCTACTTGAGAGTGCAGGAAACCAAGTCCTAGCGAAGGGATGCTAGGCACCTGACGATGGGCTGTCAGGAAACCAAGTCCTGGCGAAGGGTTGCTGGGCGAAAACCAAGTCCTGGCGAAGGGCTGCTAGGCGAAAACCAAGTCCTGGCGAAGGGCTGCTAGGCGAAAACCAAGTCCTGGCGAAGGGCTGCTAGGCGAAAACCAAGACCTGGCGAAGGGCTGCCGGGCAAAAGTCCAACTGGAGGATCTGGTTGGCACCAGGTAAATTCTCCCAAGAGGAGTAGGTGAGGACGTGTTCCCCTTGAGGGAACATTAGGCGTCGGTTCGACCTAGGGCTCCATTTTGGAGACCCAAAGTCAGAACCAAGACAGCCAAGGCTGTGTAAAATTAACTTATTAATTGCTGTTTTGGACTAACCCTGGATGCAGGACCGAAGGACTGTGTTTCTGCAGCTCAGAGAGCCTCAAAGGAGTGAGGCAGTAGCTGAGCAGGGCGCCCCGGATGTTTCGGGCGCCCCAGAGTCAACCCAAAGTCAGCAGAGCAAGTAAACGCCCCGACAGCAGCACATTTGGGGGCGCCCCGGATGTTTCGGGCGCCCCGCGCGCATCGGGCGCCCCGCGTGTCACGGGCGCCCCCAGTGCCACGCCGACTATCAGCTGCCCTCGCGAAGCCAAAGGATGATGCTTTGACCGGTCAACCCGGGCGCCCCGCGCGCTTGGGGCGCCCCGGTCAAAGCTGATCCTGAAGATGAAGAGATCAGCCTTGACCGAAGCGATCACCGGATCGGAAGCCACGTGGGGGGCGCCCCCGTCGACCAGGGCGCCCCCAGGCCCTATATAAAGGGCCCTCGACCTCCTTCTTGAAGAATCAATAACTGCGACTTTCATACGCTCTTCTGCTTCCACGAGACGCTCCAGAAATCTTCCAACTCGAGCTCTGACGACGTCCTGCTGCATCAATACTCCGATCTACACCGGACGTCGGTAACGAAATATTCATTTAAGTTTACGAAGCTAATTCTGTAATACTTGTGATTGTAAACTTTCTCGAACGTATAGAATTGCCCGCAGAAAACGGTCAACGACCGTGGGCCTTGGAGTAGGAGTCGACACAGGCTCCGAACCAAGTAAAACGACCGTGTTAGCATTGTTGTTGTGTCTTATTTCCGCTGCGCACTAACTCTTTTTAAATCCGAACGAATTGCGACATTCACCCCCCCCCTCTCTCGCAACTCTCGATCCAACAAGCTTCCTCTTTCAGGAGTTTTACTTCCTGTCGGAGGGATTCGACTCGGAGTTTAGCTTTCGCCAAATCTCGAGAAAGATAAGAGATTAATTCATTTAACTGACTTCTAGCAAAACCACTTACCTTGATTTCGCCGTCTTCTGAAAATATTAGTCTGCCGTCGTCCTGTTCCGATTCTGACTCGGTCTCGACTTCTTCTGAAGTGGTTAGTGCGAGTAGATTCGACTGTGAGACCTCTTCTTCTTCGGAGGAGGAGGACTCGTCCTACGTTGCTTGAAGTGCCTTTTTTCTTCTATTCTTCTTGGTCTCCTTTAGGTTCGGACACTCCGTCTTGTAGTGACCCTTCTTCTTGCATTCGAAGCAGGTCACGTTGGGCTTGTTCTTTTCATTTGCGGGTTCAACTGGTTCATCCTTTCTTCTATTGGCTTTTCGTCTGTTGGTTTGGTTCTTTAATTCCTTGTAGTAGTTTCGGACCAGTCAGACCAGCTTAGGTCGATCTCTTCTTCGTCTTCTGAGTCTGAGTCTGAGTTAGACTCGGGTTCAGGTTGAGGCTTCTTCTTGGTTGTTCTTCCAGTTTTACCTGCAACAAAGGCAATACCTTTCTCGGCCAGATTGCAGTTAGTCTGTTCATGTAATTCTAATTCAGAGAACAATTCATCTAATTTAATTTTTAAAAGATCCCTTGAAACCTTGTATGCATCTACCATAGATGCCCATAAGGTGTTTCCGGGAAAACATTTAAAGCATACCTTATTAGGTCACGGTTTTCTACCTTGTGACCGATGGTGTGTAGTCCGTTCATTAATTCTTGAATTCGGGCGTAGAGTTGAGCTGCTGTTTCGTTGTCGGTCATTTTGATCGTATACAGCTTGTTCAGGAGGAGATCTCTCTTGCTGATCCGAGTGTCTGAAGTTCCTTCGTGCAGCTCGATCAGTTTCCCCCACAACTCCTTGGCACTGTTGAAGGGACCCATCCGGTTCAGCTCCTCTTTTGTTAAGCCGCATTGGAGGGTCTGGGTCGCCTTTGCATCAGCTTCAATCTTCCGTTTCAGAGCGGTGTCCCACTCTGTGTAAGTTTGAGGTACTCCTTCGGCATTTTTTGGAATCTCCAGTCCGGACTAGATGATTATCCACATGTCCACCTGAGTTTTCAGGTGGACCTCCATTCTGCTCTTCCAGTAGGAGAAGTCCTCCCCACTGAAGAGAGGTGGTCTTGCAGTGCTGAAGCCTTCTTGCATGGCCATTTATCTTAAACGAAAAAAAGAGAGAGATATCCCAAGACTTGGTCTTGGATTAGTAGTGCGGGATAAAGAAAAAAAATTATTTGTCGAGGAGTGTTGCACCAACCTCGATTAACGAGAAGAAATTCGAACGAAAAAAAATATTAAAAAGAAATTTCATAAAAATCCAAAAAAATTCTCAAATTGGTGGTTGCACCAAATTTGAGCTTCCCCGCTCTGATACCACTTGTTGGATCGAGAGAGACGATAGAGGGGGGGTGAATATCGTAAAACGTTCGGATTAAAGTTAGAGCAATTACGCAGCGGAAATTTAAATCAAACACACGCAAACACCAAGTTTTTTACTTGGTTCGGAGTCGCTGTCGGCTCCTACTCCAAGGCCCACGGTCGTTGACCGTTTACTATGGGCAATTCTATATGTGCGCAAAATAGTTTACAGAGAGATATTACAAAAGTAGTATAGTAAACTTAACAACAACTCTTCGTTACCGACGTCCGGTGTAGATTATATTTTCGGAGCGGAGGGACGTCGTCGGTGCTTGTATCTCGAGTTGGGAGGTTTCCGGAGCAGAGCGCTGGAGCAGAAGAGCGTAGGAGCGTTGGAAGAATTGTTTGCTGAAGCCTTGGGGTCGAGGGCCTATTTATAGCCCCTGGGGGCGCCCAGAACGTCGGGGGCACCCCCCACGTGTCAGCCGATCCGAGTTCTTCTCGGTCAGCTCTGATCCCTTAAAACTCGGGATCAGGCTTTGACGGGGGCGCCCGGGACGCTGGGGGCGCCCGGGACGCTGGGGGCGCCCGGGTTGACCGGGTCGACTCTTATCCGTTGGCTTCACTGGAGTCTGCTTCGATTGCTTGACCTGGGGGTGCCTGGACCATCCAGGGCGCCCGGGAGCAGGGGGCGCCCGGGAGCACGGGGGCGCCCTACCCAGTAAGCTGCTGAAGCGTTTACTTGCTCTGCTTCTTTTGTGTTAACCTTGGGGGCGCCCGGGACACTCCGGGCGCCCTACTCAGCTGCTGCATCACTCCTTTGAGGCTCTCTGAGCTGCAGACACTCGTTCCTTCGGTCCTGCATCCAGGGTTAGTCTAAAACAACACAGAGCAATAATATATTAATTTTTATACAGTATTAGCTATCTTGGTTCTGACTTTGGGCCTCCAAAATGGAGTCCTAGGTCGAACCGACGCCTACTGTTGCCTCGACGGGGAATGCGTCCTCACCTACTCCTCTCAGGAGAATTTACCTGATGTCAATCGGCTCCTCCGGTTGGACTTTTGCCCAGCTGTCCTTCGCCAGGTGCCTAGCTGTCCTTCGCCAGGTCTTCAGTACCAAGCTGTCCTTCACCTGGTGCCTAGCAGTCCTTCACCAGGTCTTCAATACCAAGCTGCCCTTCGCCTGGTGCTTAGCAGTCCTTCGCTAGGTCTTTGTATCCTGGCATTCCTTCGCCAGGTGCCTAGCAGTCCTTTGCTAGGGTTTTGTATCCTGGCATTCCTTCGCCAGGTGCCTAGCGGTCCTTCGCTAGGACTTTTCCTGCACACTTAAGTAACATGTTAGATAAACATTATACCTTAACTTTTGAACCCTTTTGTCATTATCAAACCACATGTTTGACTTGGGTGCTTTCTGCACCAACACCGGGAAGCCGCATCCTCGGGGGCAGCCGAGCATAGGCCTTTCTTCAATCGTTTCAAAGGGCGATCCTGTTGAGATCGTCGCTCTCGACGTTTCTTTTCAGGCACATGGATTGCGGAAGGCACGACAGACGGTGAACACGCCTTTTTTTCCTGTGGAGCCTCCGAAACGGTGGCAGGTGGCCCCCCTTTAAAGTCCAGGGGCGACCCCAAGGCGCCACTGTCTTGGCGGACCTTTGGCATTGTTGGGTCCGCTGACAGCTCTCCCCCCACTTCGCCACCCTAGGAGGGGATTCCTGCGGGGGTCGAAGATACCGACCCTGGGATCAACGCTTGTTCGTTAGCCTGGTCCCACTTCAGGAGGTTATTCATCACAAGAGAGAACATAATGTCGCCTGTGAAGTAAAAGATGAGAGAGCATCAGTCAGCATTAACCAGGCACTGTACCAGGTGCAAAACAACTTACGAAGGTTGGAGCTGAGGGGTGTAATCTTCAGACTAATCTCAACCCGATAAAGGAGCTCCTCGTACTGCACCAACTAGAATCCATGGAATTCCATCCCAGCTTGGATACTTTTAGCTCTTTGATATCCCGCGTCCTGTTGGAAATCACCAAGGTCTGGGATAGGAGGCAAGTTCTCCGTCCAGTGGATGTCGCTGAAAGGACACTCGGAAAGCCGGATATAGAAAAATCTTTCCTTCCACCCCTTGTGAGAGGAAGGAAGGCCTCCCAGGAATCTATGACCAGCACGAGCGGTGAAGCCAAATGCCCCGTTAGATCCAACGGGAACGAAAAAGAAATGGAAGAATTGGGGGGGGGGGGGGGGGGAGGGGGGGTCAAAGGAATGTCGAAAAGTTTGAAGAGAACGAGAGCCCCGCCCATCTGGGCGAAGGCATTCGGAGCCAGCTGTTGAAGCGGGATGCGAAAGTAATGAGCAACATTCATGAAATAAGGATGAACAGGGAAGCGAAGCCCTAGTTCTAGTTGTCACAGGAAAAAGGTAAAAAAATCCACACCAGTGGTTACCGGCGGTTGACCTGCGGTAGGGACCCTTAACTCCCAATCTGTTGAAATGCCATACTTTTGACAGGCAGCCTGGAGGGATTCTGACTTAACCTTGGAAGAGATGGTCTCATACTACTCGGGACGAAACCCCAATTCTCTCAAGGATCACTCATCGGCGCCTGAAGACTTCTTTATCTTCTCCATCGGACCTAAGGGGAGAGAATGAGGGAAGGACAAAACGAAGGAGGACTTACTCCCGTCGAAAAAAATGCGGCAGTGAGAAAGACAAGTAAGTAAGTAAGACTCTTGACGGCAACTAAGGTAAGGCTGCCGCAGGGCACCGTTGCACCCACTTTTATAGGGACACGACACATCCCCCGAGGCAATAGAAGGCCAGCAGGTTGAGGATATTAACGGGCTATCTCAGGGATCAGCTAGCCCTCATTGCCGTCGCTTTGTATGACCCGCAGTACGCCGCAAAGCGAGGAAAAAGACATGTGGCGTTGTTGCATGCGCTGAGCAATTGCGTCACCTTGGCTACCGCAAAGCTCGCAGGGGTACGAGACATATTAAAAAAAATCAGCCAGAGTCGAGAGACTCGCGGAATATGTCTGAAGGTCCGGTCGAAACTTGAAGAGTGTGAAAAAGGATAGGGCCCAGCTTCTCCATCACCACCGCAGTCCGATCAGTCAGCTACACTTCCTTCGATCAGACTTGAAGGAGGGGACTTGTGATAGGGTTGAATAAGCCCGTGGCAGGCACGTGGGATGAAGAAGCTGCGGGACGTGACACTTCGAATCGGAAACACTCTCCTACCCGGGCCACGAGATCTCCCTTGGGGGGCCCGCCCGGGAAGGTCTGCCAGAAGATCCCCCTGGGCTCACTCCGAGGGATTGAGTCCCGAGAGCACCTCAGGAGGCACCGTGCCTGCGCTCACCTGGGTCGAAGGACCCCGAGACCAACTCGGGAGGCGGAGCCCCAGCAATGGCCGAACTCGAGTACAGACCCCCCCCCCCCCCCGACCTGTCTGCGGATAAGCTTCCCCGTCACACGAAGTCATTACGACCCTTAATTAGCGCCACGGGCCGAAGCAGGATAACGGCGCAGACCGTTTCAATGGCTATCCTATAACCGCTAGAAGAGGGGGGGGACAACGTGGCGCAAGTCACGGAGACGTGGCATAGATCGAGGGCACAAGCCTGGTCTACGGACATCGGTATAAAAGGTAGTCCAACCCCTCCGGTAAAGGGGTTACGCTCTCTCAACTCTAGACATCTTCTTTTTTTTTCATAACCTTTTCTTCTCGACGGACACTGACTTGAGCGTCGGAGTGGATTCCGGCGGACCCCCTGCCGGCGTATCCCCTAACGCTTATGTTAACTTCGCAGGACCCTAAGTTTCTCCCCACCTCAGCAACTACCACAGGGGCAAAGATTCGGTGTCTGATCATCACCGTCGACTCTTTCCGAAACAGTTGAAAATGAAAAAGATAATCCAGCTAGAAATTAACCTTTATTTGATAATAAATTTGTCGTAATCCGTCATTATTTAGTTGTAAAATTAATCCCTATTTTACTAGTTTATCCGCCATGAATAGATTTGAACTATCAAATCAATCATTATTTGGTTGATTTATTTGTTATTAATTAACTATAATACAAATATTATTTGACTGTTGATAATGAGTAATTAACCCTCCCACCTCTTATAAAATGAGACCTTCTATATAAAATGAGAGTCTTATGCCTCTTGAAAATAACCATGAACTTCTGTTCTTTTCTAAGTAGAAAACTTATAAAGTTCATTTTTCCCCCTTCCACTTATCTTATTCTCAAACAAGTGGGATAATCTTCCCCTCTTGTAAGAGACGTTTCATTTTGTCTCTACGAAATTGACCGATAATTAATATATGAGTATTATCATTTTATAATCTGAGGGTTAAAATTTGGCAAAATCAATGTGTCTGTCTTTTCCACGTACTAGCCATATTTTCTGAGCTAGTAATCCTTATAATTTATTTTTTTCCGTGTTGATCCTGAAATGAATTGACAAAGATATTAGAGATGATCGAATTATTTTTTGTCACCTCGAGAGATATTTCATTTTAGTTACAATACTCTTCCTGTCATATATGTTGTGAATACAAGAATGAGGTTTTTTAAGAGCAGTATTTCATCTGATATATTTTGGAATCCGAATTTTAAAAAGCTCATGATTTTTCAACCACCTCGAACACTTGAATTATATAGAAAAAGTGATTAACATGTTGTCAATCATAAAATATTTAGATAAATAAATAAGTATAATGATAGGGAGAGTGAAAATGAAAAAGTGAAAATCATAATGAATGATGTGGTATGACGTGACATGACGTGACACTTTACATATACACGTCCGATTATCGTTTGGGCACCATCGGCGACCTTCGACCGCCATCCCGAAGCAAATTATACTCTGGAGGACACGGTGAATCCGTCGGAGATCGTGCATGCAAAGTGTTACGTCATTCATTATGATTTTCACTTTCCCATTTGCACTCTCCCAATCATTATTCAATAAATAAATACTTCCGAGCGTGGCAATTCTAATATAATAATCAGTAATCAATTTTCAAAAATTGACTATTTAATATTTTTTCGATCATGCATTTTTCGTCTGTACCTATATTTATTTTCCTCAAATCTATTAGCCGTTCAAATAAGGAATCTGTTTTTTAAGATAAATAAATAAACAACTTAGAATTTAAATTTTAATAAAGATGGATATTCTACTGTTTCAAATTTATTCCGTAGAAGGATTTTTTTAAAAAAGGACGATCTACTTTCAAAATTAATCGAACAAAATCCGAACATTTAAATATCAAAGAAGACTGGGAAACCGCTGCAAGATCTCTAATCATCAAGATTTAATATTACAAGTGGATAAGCGTCCCAACTTTTCTTCAAACAGGTGGTGTGCCGGATTTTTTTTTTTTTTTGTTTTCTTAAAACAAAAAACAAACAAAATAAAAATATAGCATAACATCAAACAGGTGGTGTGCCGGGCATGATGTCCGCAGCGGCTGCGGCGGACACTTGATTCTGCGCCTCCCCCATCACCTTCCTCACCTTCTCCACGCACCGCCACGCCGCCACCACGTAGTCGTACAGATGCAGCGCCCAGTGCAGCGCCACCCCCGCGATTATCCCGTTCGCGATCGAGTACGTCAGCGGCATCAGGATCATGGTCGCGAACGCCGGCACCGCCGCCTTCGTCTTGCCCCACTCGATCTCCCTCGCCACCTTCATCATCATCGCCCCCACCAGCACCAGCGACGGCCCCACCGCCCACGGCGGCACGCTAGTCAGCAGCGGCGCGAAGAAGGCCGACGCCAGGAATAACGCCGCCACCGCCATCGCCGTCACCCCCGTCCGGCCACCCTCCCTCATCCCTGCCGTCGACTCGATGTAGGTCGTCACCGTCGTCGTCCCCAGCGCGGACCCCACGATGGTGGCCCCCGCGTCGACGATGAACGCCCGGTACTCCCCCTCGAACCCGCCCCTCTCGTCGGTGAACCCCCCGTACTCTGCCATCGAGTACATCGACCCCGTCGTGTCGAGGACGTCGACGTAGAGAAGCGTGAGGACGGAAACCCACACTTCGCCTTTGTTGAAGCCGCGGAAGCTTATTCTCCCCGCCGTGTTCTTGATCATGTGGAAGCCCACCACCTGTTTGAAGTAATGGTAATGAGAGTTCCCCTGTTCGGTGTTTGGGAAGATGGTCACGCTCGTCCCTCGGAACCAGGAGATCACGGTGACGAACACAATGCCATAGATTATACTGCCTTTCACCTCCCGCGAGAGGCACACGGCGGTGATGAGGAAGCCAACGGCGGCGAGCCAGAAGGTGGGGCTCTGCATCACGCCGCCGAGGCACTCGCCCGTGGCCGCGTCGGTCCTGGCGCACGCTGCCACGGCTACCAGCGTGGCCTTGCTCGGCCCGACGAGCCCCATTCCCTCGCGGGCCTGCAGACCGGTGAAGGCGAGGAAGAGCCCGATGCCGGCGGCGGAGGCGAGGCGGATGGAACGCGGGATCATTCGGGCCAACTTGGCGCGCAGACCCAGCACCGAGAGCACGAGGAAGAGACAGCCTTCGAGCATGACGGCGGCCATGGCGGTCTCGTACGCCACCGGGCCGCTCCCGCGGAACCCCACCATGTTGTAGGCGAAGTAGGCGTTGGCGCCCATGCCAGGGGCCAGCGCGAGCGGCAGGTTGGCGACAGCCCCCATCGCGAAGCTGCCGACCATGGCGGCCACAATGGTGGCCATGACGAGGTCGCTCTTGGTCGTCTCCAGACACTTCTGGTACCCCGGGTCGGCGTCGAGGTCGCAGGGGGGTGGCGCCGTCAGAGCGCTGTGGTGGCGCGCGTGGTTGGCCGAGGAATTGGCAACGACGGCGTGCGCATGTGTGCAGTGGCGGGGAGTGCAGGGTC
Organism: Boesenbergia rotunda; assembly: GCA_024364735.1. Classification (NCBI taxonomy): domain Eukaryota; kingdom Viridiplantae; phylum Streptophyta; class Magnoliopsida; order Zingiberales; family Zingiberaceae; genus Boesenbergia; species Boesenbergia rotunda. The sequence continues at coordinate 138,455 of JAGFNQ010001134.1, forward strand.
CACCGGAGTCGCCGAGGATGGCAGCGTTGACGGAGATGATGTAGGCCATGGTGAGGAAGGTAGCGGCGCCGGCGCGGAGCTCCTTAGTGAAGGAAGTCTTGCGAGCCTCGATACTGAAGTACTTGCCGACGCGGCTGCCGGCGACGGCGCGGTTGAGGGCGCCCTCAAGCCGGCGCCATGAACCAGAGAGGCTCCTGTAGGACTCTTTGCTCATCTCTCCCAAGCCTTTGCAGGGCCCAACCTCCATTGCTTCGCTACTTCGCAAGCTAAACAAACAGGTACAACTCGATCTCTATTTGCTTGATCTATGAATCTGCTCCTTTTATAGATGAAACTTGAAAACTAGGAAGAACAATTCAGACATTTTTAAACTCCAAGATCATAATTAATGTGACACGTAATTATGCTGGTAATTGATGGCTGCATAATATTGCTCAGTGATTAGAGATGCCCATGAAGCCAGTGATTCACCTATTATATAAATTAGGCAGATGATCTTATAAATATTTATTCGCTGAGTAGGACAATTATAAACAATGGCTCAATTCAATTGGCTAGACATCATGATTTGTGAGATTAGAGATCAGAGGATTCCAACTAAAACTTGTACAAATTAAAACAAGAAAAGCTTGCCATTGGGAATAAGATATTCACTGAATCAAAGGCGATCTTTATCTACTCTAACATTTCCTTTTGCACTCAGTCCCTGCTTTATGGAGTATTTAATTCATCACAGTAGGCAAGGGACACTGCATTCCTGCATGCGGGAGAAGAGAGGGCTTCTATGTGTGTTTTTTGACACTCATCGAAGTCTGAAAAGTGTTTTCTTTTCAGAAAACAAAAACTCAAAGGAAAGTATTACCTAGAGATGCAACAGGGATTCTGTCATCATTTTCTACTGGTCAAACAGAGGTGGATGATAATTAAGACCTTGCACTACAACCATAACTAGGCTTTCTCTCCTTTTAAGAGACAAATTATTCTTCTCTCTTTTTGGCATAGGCTATGATTCCACCCATCTGTTAATCCGTATGATGAGATGATGAGGGGAGGTGTATGTGGTGGTCAGTATGCAGGTGGATGCCATGTTCGTGTGTTCTTTGGGAAGATTAATATAAAAATTTCTCTTCACTTTTCTCAATCCAAAGTTGCACTGCTGTTAGATTGACGTGAGTACTAAAAGGAGATGAATTGACAAGGTCACTAGGAGTTGTTGAGCTGGATCAGTCGAATGATATAGGTAAATTGGTGTGAGAATCTTAACTTAGAACTAGTTGTGTGCGTATAACTTAGAATTTTTTTAGCTCGAGATAATTGTAGCTCACTTTATCAAAGGTTATAGAGCTTCCATAATTAGTTCACAACTCACCACGTGAGACTAAACTCGTAACTCAAAAATCATATCTAGTTGGTCGCATGTAAGACATAGGAGTCAATTAGGACTCTCCATCCCTATTTATTATATTGATCTCCATCTTTATTTTCATATTCTTTGGATATTTAATTTTCATCCTTATCCTTGTGTCTGTCGGAGAATCGAATATTCATACTATATCCAAATATCCAATTACCGGATACAGTTATACTTCTTTTTCAAATTTGAATTATTTGATGGAGTTATGAATATTTATCAAACTTTTAAGAAAATAGTAAAATAAATTATAATTTAATTTGATATTCAGATCGGATATAAATAGGATTCTATTAGACTCGTCTCTTTATTAAAATTCGAAAATCATCATCCCTAGAGTCCACTAAGTGTTGGATGAAAATGTACCTCCATGAGTATGGTGCAATAGTACTATGCTCAGGCCCTCGACATGATATAGTAGTGAGATGTTCAATAGATTGACCAAGTATCTATAATTCGAATCCTAACTACAATATTTAACGGAGCATTTTCCTCTGGTGAAATGAAAAATCTAGAGCGTAATCGTTGAACGAAGAGCCGCTTGCATTTGCAAATTTATCCAATGGACAAATTATGAGGTCATCCACTCCCGAATTAGTTATGTCTCTAAGGGCATCTGTATTCATGCGTACATTGGGCATTATAATGCCCGATGAACGCACGCAATGCATTAACAGCGATGTGGCATCAACGTTTAAACGTTGACACGATGAACGCGTTAAACGGAACATCCCCAATCGACTAGGGTATCTCTAGACCCTAATCGATTGGGGGCTGGGGCTGAGCAGCCCCCACCCCAATCGATTAGGGATGAGCAAGGTAATTTAATACAAGTGTGATTTGTTTATAATGTACTATTTCATTTCAAATTTATAATAATATTTTAATTTTAAATAAATGACACTTATAAAATAAGAAAAAATTATTTTACATTATAAATATATTTAAAAATATTATTATTTATTTCAAATAATAATCATTTAAATTTCGTAAATTAAATTGAAATTATATTTATTTAATGTAAAATAAAAATAAAGATGTGAGAGAATGAATATGCTAATATAATATGTATATGACATATGGACCCCACAAATAATAAGTGTGAAGTGGTAAATGTTATAACGTTAAGGAGTTAAAACCAATGTAGATGCTCTAAGGGTTTAGTTACCTAAATTATCAAAGATTAATTGAATCTGTGGAGGCCTAGATGCTTGAATTATAAAAAAATAATAATAAAATACTCAAAAGAATCAATTAAGAGATGAGCGGGTAAGGGAGTGTTTGGAAAAATTTCTGCTAATTGTTTTTTAGATTCTAGTTACACAGAAATACTTTTGAGTATTTATGAATGTCAGATTTTGCTTTAACTTCTGTAACTTTTACTTAAAAGTTGGAAGCAAGAATTTAATATTTTTTCTACTTTTATTTTTTTGTTTATGGTCTAGAATTAAAAGTTGACATTTATACCCTTAATAAATTTATCATTTTACATAATTATTTCCACACTTTTAAATAAAATTTTATATTATTATATAATTTATATTTTCAAAAATTTTATACATATTTTTATAAATTTATATTAATTTTGTCATTTTTTAATATTTTTATATTTTATTAATTTAATATCTTTTTAAAACACACACACACACACACACACACACACACACACACACACACACACACACACATATATATATATATATATAATATATATATATATTATTAAAAAACTAATTTCAATATATAATATTCAAAATATAATAATAAATATATAAAACATTATTAATTGTGTATCAAAATTATATTTAGATAATTAAAAAAATTAATTTATATAATTTAAGAATATTATTATCATTTAACTAAAAATTAAACTTTAAAGTAATTATTCACCAAACACTCAAATTTGATCTTGACTTCTATTTTTAATACTCCATATTTTAACCTCTCACTGACTTCGAAATAATCTATATAAAAAACACTTTTTAAAAAGAAAAACTCTTTC